>ML464897.1:46449-57070 GCA_005239535.1 Nicotiana rustica | reverse complement strand
TTTGATATGTTTGGACCGGGCTGAGTACCGCGGTGGAAATTTTATCAGGATGGAATCCTTGTGATTTGTTCATATGTTTTGCTTCTCTCTTATTATATTTCTTTTGGTAAGTCAGTATCGATAGGGGGTTTTGCCTATGGGCTTGTTTGATAGTACCTTTATATATGCTTCTGTCTGTTCTACTCAGCCATTTCGTTATATGCTTCTTTAGTTCAGTTTGCGGGATGTGTGCCCGGTTGTATTAGCTGTGACTCGGTGATTCAGGTGTCTACTGATGAGGTCTTCATGTTTATTGCATCATTATCGGTATTATGGGATTTGGAAACAGAGAGTTCTTCCATATGTGGGACTAATTGCCAATGTCGAGTTGATTTCAGGAAATTATGGTGATCAAAAGTGCTATTGAGCCTATGTGTGATGTGTTATGTTATCTGGCCATGACTTATGGGTGTAGACCTGGGTTGATGCAGCTGGTTGAGGCTAATGCCGGATATGGATTTAGAATCGGGTCTTCTGAGGAATGGGTAGAAGGTGAGAAATTGAGGTATGAGGCTGATCGGTGGTGATGTGAGGGCTATATTGCAGTTGCGATTGTTTCGTCAGGATTCTGTGGGTTTGGGTGATGTGGCATCACCCGCAGGTATGTGTTACAAGTGTACAAATAGTGAGTGGATGAGTTCAAGGTGAAACTTAGCACGTCGAGGACGACCATTTGTTTAAGAGGGGGAGAATGTGACGACCGGACCAGTTGTTTTGGGAATTTAAGCTCCGTTCAGTGGTGTAAAGTCATAAAAAGCTTCACGTTGTGTATATCAACCTGCGTGCATGGTTAGATTCAGTTACCGGGTAATTCAGAGTCGAATTGGGAGAAACATTTTAGTTTTGGAAGCTTAAGTGATGAAAGTTGACTGGAGGTTTGACTTTTCTGTAAACAACCTCGGAATGAGTTTTGGTTAATGTCAACAGTTTTGTATGATGATTTTGGACTTGGGCGCGTGTCCGGAATTGGTTTTGGAAGTCCGTAGAGTGATTTGAGGTAATTTGGCGAAAGTTAGAACTTCGGCGATTTCGGCAGATAAGTGAAATTTTGGTATCGGGCTCAGAATGGAATTCCCAGAGTAGATGTAGATCTGTTGTGTCATTTGGGTCTTGTCTGCAAAATTTCATGTCGTTCCGGGTTGATTTGATAGGTTTCGACGCGAGTCTTGATATTTGAAGTTGTGAAAATTCCTAAGTTTGATTTTTAGTTTGATTCATCGTTTTAGTGTTTATTATATATGTTTTGAAACCTCGAGCGAGTCCGTGTTAGGTTATATGACTTTTGTGTGTGGTCGGATGGGCACCCGGGGGCCCCGGGTGTGTTCCAGATAGGCTTCGGGTCATTTTTCTCCTTTTTTGCACTGCTGTTCTGTCTACTGTCCTTCCTTCTATGCGATCGTAAAGGCTGAGCCGCGATCGCATTATATCAATTTGGACCACCCAGTTTTTCTTAATCGCGATCGCATAGATCCATTCAAAATCGTGGAAGTTCATCCTTTTCTCCTTCACATTCGCTTCCACTTGTGCGCGATCGCATAGTGAATCCACCTGTGGGCATCAGGTCATTCTTCTACGCGATCGCATTTCGTGCTTCGCGATTGCGTAGTGTAGCGTTGAGGAAGCATATATTTCCTTATATGCGATCGCAGATGTTCTTCGCGATCGCATAGAATCATTTTTGTCCAATAATATTTTCCTCTACGCGATCGCATACGTAGTCTCGCGATCGTGATGCTTTAAATACCTGGGCAGAATATAAGTTTCCTAAAATTGGGGGTTTCACCATTTTAAACATATTTTGACTTCTAGAACTCAGTTTTGGATGATTCCTTGAGGGATTTTCATACAATCGAATGGGTAAGTGTTCTTCCACTAGAATTAAATATATTTCATGAATTAGTTCTTGGTTTTATCATTTAAATTGTGTTTTGGGTTGAGGGGATTGTGGGTTTTGAAAGAAAACTTAAAAAATGAAAATTCATGATTTAAATGACCAAGTGTTATCGGAATTGGATAAATTTATTATGGATGAACTCATATCGGAATGGGTAATCGGAATTTGTAAAATTTGTGGGGTTCCGAGGTGCGGGCCCGGGGGTCGACTTTTGGGTCGATTTTTATAAATTTGCAAAGATTGAAACGTTATTATTCGGAATCGTTCCTTATACGTTTTATATGTATTTTTAAGTTGTTTTAGTTGATTTTGAGCCGTCCGGAGGCCTTCCCGCCCGAGAAGTCTATTTTTGAGTACCGGGTTGTCGTCTTTGAGGTAAGTATCTTTCCTAACCTTGTGGGGGGAACTACCCCTTAGGATTGAGTCTTCTATGTTGATTGTAGTCCGCGTATGCGAGGTGACGAGTGTGTACTCAAACTTATTTGCAAATAGATTGCCCATTAGGGAGTTTTGGGTCTTATGTTCCCCGTATATGAATTGAACTTGTTATATCTAAATTCTTAATTCCTAATATCATCTCCTCCTGTTCAAGTTAGAAGTACTTTAGCATTCCTTGTTTCTTATATGATCTTAATTGAATTAAATGAAGACTTTGTTTTTTCCTACCGTTATGCTATGTCTTCCTTCATATGCTGCCTAATTACTGAGCATTGTTCAAACTGAGTTTATTCAGTAAAGCTAATTGTCCAAGTGAGATTGGTTATAGCTGATTTCTCTTGCCGGGATGATTTGGTTTCTTGGTCGTGAAATCGAATGTATAGGATCGTTGTTATATTTGTCTTGTTTTTCCCCTCGTTATGATGTTCTCTCTCGGTGTTTGGCATTCCTCTCAGTGGCTACTTCTTATGAGCGAGTTGTTACCATTTTTGTGACTTAAGTCTTTGTATTGATTTGCTCATCGCACTTTGTATTCGGCCTTGTTTGCTTTCCCGCCTGTTGTGGCAATATATGTTGTCTCTGTCATATTCTGGTTGTTTTCCTCAGTGGCTGCATTGCATATTTAAATTGGGACTACAGACAGAGATCCGAGAGCTTTCCCCCTGTACTGCATCGCATATTTAAATTGGGACTACGGATAGAGATCCGGGAGCTTTCTCCCTGTACTGCATCGTATATTTAAATTGGGACTACGGACAGAGATCCAGGAGCTTTCTCCCTGTACTGCATTGCATGACAAATTCTGAGTGGTGTACTGAGTTCCGGTAGTTTTATGATTGAGGAGATTTGAATCAAAAGATATAAATGTATATATTGAAAAGTATAGCTGAAAAGAGATTATCTCCAGGAAAAGCTATGTCTAAAGGACTTCTTTCCGAAAGTACATTTGAAAAACATTTGTCTTGCGGAATGATGATATTTGAAAGAGCAGTACTTGGAAAAATATATTTTGAACATCACGTATTTTGATGATATTTGAAATAGCAGTACTTGGGAAAATATATTTTGAACATCACGTGTTTTGATGATATTTGAAAGAGCAGTACTTGGCAAAATATATTTTGAACATCACATGTTTTGATGATATTTGAAAAAGCAGTACTTGGGAAAAAAATATATTTTGAACATCACGTATTTTGATAATATTTGAAAGAGCAGTACTTGGGAAAATATATTTTGAACATCACGTATTTTGAAGATACTTGAAAAGCAGTATTTGGGAAAGTCTATTTGAACACCCCGTATTTGAAGAGACTATGTTATAAAGATTTCTCTTTATAAAAATATATAAATATACATTCAGAGAAAGTATGTTTCAAAGAAGAAATTTCTCTATTCCGAAATGATTATATCTTTAAAGTTTTCAAAATGAACTCACGATTTAAAGGTTTTCACTCAAAAGTTTGACCAGTTTTATTGAGTCATTGGCTAAGGCTTGACGTGAATAAATTGATGTAGTGTTGAGTTGCTTGTATTTTTTTTGGGTTGTAGTTCCCCCCATTTGGATTGCATCCTTCCCATTCTCTTTCCGTATTCCTATTATGTTGTCCGTTGATCGTGATTATTGAATTTTCTTCCGTGTTATTCGATCGTATCGTTAAATACATTGAGAAATCTTTAGATAGATATATTGGTTCGGTCATTTATACATCTTGCCTTTTACTTATTAGACCGGTGGTGTCTTGACTAGTCCTCGTCACTACTTCACTAAGGTTAGTCTTGATACTTACTGGGAACCACTGTGCTGTGCTCATACTACACTTATGCACATTTTATGTGCAGCTTCAGCTTATGGTTGTGGGTAGCTGCGCAGATCGTTGCTGAGGAGACTCAAGGTAACCTGTTGCTGCGTTCGCAGGCTTCGGAGTCACCTTACTGTTTTATTTTATTCAACTGTACTTACTTATTCCTATACAATTGTATGTAGATTTGATAGAAGGATTTAGTAGAGCTTATGACTTATATTTTCCGGGTTTTGAGAAATTATAAACTCTGTCAAGATGTCTATATCAAGACTGTTATAATTCTTTTATTATTGTTGTTGTTCAGTGAAAATGTTAGGCTTACCTAGTCCCTAACACTAGGTGCTATCGCGATACCCAACGGAGGGAAATTTGGGTCGTGACATTGGCATTGCTTTCGCATGATATTTACTGTGTATTTGCTGTGATTTTTACCTGATTACTGGCCTGGAAATTTTATATTATCAAGTGAAATGATGAGAATTTTAAGAATATTAAATGTGAAAGAAGTTGATATTTCTTATCGCTACTTGTTAACTTGCTAATGATATCCATGCTTAGTGTGACCCTTGATTTCATTAAATTGACCTCTAGCAAGTGTCAAATTCGACCTCTCGTCACTACCTCTTCGAGGTTAGGCGGGATACTTACTAACTACACGTTGTTTTCGTACTCATGCTACACTTGTTGTGCATTTTTATTGCACATGTACATTCATAGCTAGTGGCCCTGTTTGACGCAGTGATGTGACTGACTTGGAGACTTAGATGAGCTGCACCATCCGGAGGCGACCCGCAGCTGACAGAGTCTCCCTCATATTGTATTTATTTTCATTTTAAATTCCTTGTCCAATTTCTCTTTCGGACAAGCTTTGTAGTATTTGTGAAATTCTTAGGATTTTCTCACGCACTTGTGACACCGGGTTTTGGATGTGTTTGGGATGTATTTTATAAAAATGGAATATTAAACTGTCGTATTTACTTAGCGAATTTTATTCAGTTATTATGTAATAAAGTGAAAGGTATAATTTCAAAAATGCTAAAACAGGAAATTTAACATAACCATTTAATGATTGGCTTGCCTGACAGTGGTGTCCAGCGCCATCACGACATTATGGATTTTGGGTCGTGACATCAAACTCTTAAGTGCGCCCATAACGTAACTAACTCCGGATTATTGATCGAATAATTCCTTTTGTTCCTTCTCAGCTTTCTTTAAACGTAAGCTTTTACTTTTCCTGGTCTTTCCCCCCTTTCGTGTGCATACTTAGCTTATCTTAGTGCCCACGCATATTGGAATTCCACACAACTCATATGATCTTGGATATCACTTCTAATTTTACTTTCCATTTATTAGCCACGGCAAGTGCCACTTTCTTTTGGAGTGCATACAATTTTGTAGTGAGATTGTTGTTACAAGACCATTTCCTCTTTAGGTCACTTGTGCTTAGGTTGAAGCCTTCTTTCTTATTTCCTCAACTAGTCTTTTGTTGTAGTACTTAGGGAAGACCCTACGACTCTTGTAAAGCTGCGAGCTTATTACATCGTATACCCGATAGAATATTTTATGTTCGTACTCACATATAATTATCCTTAGTTACTTACCTCCATGCTCATGTGCTCATACGGTTGCTTCTGAACTGATATTTTGACTGTCTTCCCACTGACACTCTCTTTTATTCCCGTAACATTCATACGGTACCTGTAACTACCCCAACTCCTATTTGAATATATCTCAAGTATTATAATGACATTACTGCAAGGCTGAATTCTCCATGTTGGGGTTTACTACATTTATCTTACATGATCTGCTGATTCGTCTATAACCACTTGTCTAGTCCTGTCTAGGCTCTTAGTAAATAAACTACTAACTACTCGTCGGCCCATTCTCATATCCATATCCTGCATAATCTTTCTTGGGTCATTTCTTCGTCTTAAGTTACCTCACGTACTGGCTCCTTATCCATCAATAACATCCCGGGCACGAACCCTTACTTCCTTTTCCTGACATCGTGCTTACATAATGTTCTGGAATCATAGCATATATGTATCATTTGGATAAGTGCAATATCATCCCTTTCTCATTTTTATCGCATCCTTCCTTTATCATTCCATATTCCCCCTTTTAGGGGAGTACTATGACTTGGAGCTATGATGGCATGCCTATAGATGTTTTAACTTTTCATCTTTGGCGTCTTTTCACATCATCGATGACCCTTACTCGCCCTACGGTAATCCTTCTGTACCAAGGATAACAAAATTCCTTACTCACGAGGAAGGCACCTAGTATAACTGGCACATACAGTCCATTAACCTTAACTTTGCTCACATTTCTTGCTTTAGGGAAGCGTCTTCCTGAATGACCATTCTCTGAATCTCTCATGAATATTCTTCTGTTTTCCATTCTATTATCGCCGGAATAAAATCTGAAACGCTCATGATGCCGACTATTATCCAATCACTCAGTCCCTAATTCATGTTTAGTTATCTTGTTCACCAGCCCATACTGATTCCTATTATTCTGGGGTCTAACTTTCCTTCTGGTAGTTGCGTTGGAGTCACAAACTTATATCTCGAAGAGAGGATATGACTTTATGGCCTATACTCTTTTGTTGTCTTAAGTCATGTCACCTCTCGTCTCTTCCCTTACTTGACTATAGATTCTGTAATACTGTCATCTTTTGATCTACCGTTGTCATCCATGAATCATATCTTACTCTTAATGCTTCATTAGTTCTCTTCTTATTTCCTGCTAACATTTCTGTCTATCACTTTATTCTGAAAACTTCAACAAAATATTCTTTTGCTTTTAGCTCCCCTTTGCTCCATCCACTGGCTCTTTGGGTTGCTTAACGTTCTCGCTCTACTAGGGACGCGAGCCACACTAAGGTAATATTTATTCCTTCAAGGCTTCTAGTGACTGTCTGTACAGTACTCATATCTAAGTGTACTATTTTAGAGTGCACCATCTGGGTGTCTGACAAGGAGATCTATTAGCACATTTGCAATATCCTTCGAAAATGTCAACTAAAGTAAGAAATCAATCCACTATTTTGGGTTACTCTAAGCCCATCCGTATCCTGATATCCTGTCCTTTTCTTAATCTACACATATTATCCCCCAATAGGGTATACCTCAGATGGGTGTGGCCAATTATACATACCTTTGTTACTGTTGAGGGTAACTCACAATGCTTATATTTTTCTGCCGGAACTGTAATATTGATGATCTTCATTAACTGGGTGCCTTGTACCCTTCTTCACCTTGCTTCTTTTATTTGTTGAAACTTGTATCTCCTTCCTAATTCCTTTTTACCGTAAGAGTGGATAGGCATTCTTACGTTAGGGATCCTTATCAAGAAGCTTACACCTCTTAGTATACACATGATTTGTTGAATACCTCATCTTTATCCATCATAAGCATGATGCAAAAATTGAGTTCCTCTGACTCAACTCTTCCACGACTATATTTCTTACCAACCGTCTTTCTAGATGTAGGTATCGTCGTACTATAAGTAAGATAGAGTTTAGCAAATTGAGTTCTTACAACTGAGCTCTATCACACGATCTAGAGTAGGAAGAAAGAGTGACAATCCTAAATGCCCTGTAGCCTCCTGCTTATAAGTGTGGTGCATGACACACCTATAAACAAGACTCTACTATACACGGCTTGTAGAGTCCCTAGAACGGAACTTCTCTCATACCACTTTTCTCACGACCCAAACCGATGGGCCGCGATGGGCACCCGGTACCTTACTCAACCGAGTACCAGCATAACGTATCTTTTCATGTCATACTATCTTAGATAAATGAGCTGGAAGGCTACCGTAAGATAAGTAGAATACACCATGTCATACCCACTTATACATAAGACATACAGGCCTATAAGCCTAAAATAATCACTCGTATATTGAACATAGGCCGACAAGGCCATACAATCTTTTACGTACATGACATCTGTCCACAAGCCTCTAAGAATACATAATTTTCATAAAGGTTGGGACAAAGTCCCGCCATACCAAACAATACACATCTAATCATACTAACCAAACAAGCAACTCCGAAGCAAATGGAGCGCACCAATATCTTCCGCTGAACTGATAGCCTACTTGGAGGGCTCTCGACCTGTCCATCGAGACCTGCTGGCATGAAACATAACGTCCCTAGGAAAAAGGGACGTCAGTACAAATATTGTACCGAGTATGTAAGGAATGAAAATCAGTAACTAATAGGCATGAGAGAAACAAGGAGTAAAAGACTCGAAATGTAAGTCTGAATAACTCTGTAAATCATGAAATATTCATAGTGTCATGCATATGCATATGAATGTCATTTCGTGCGTAGGTACACGTGTTCATAACATCATCAAGCCTCTGAGGGCATCCCATTACATAATCTCGGCCACTGTGGGCATAATCATCAACGTATACTAGCTGATCAGGTGGTGGTGCGTATAACGACGTAACATTTTCCCATATCCCATATACATATAATATACATATATACATGTATATATACGTGCGTATAACAACGTAACATTTTCCCATATCCCATTTTCCCATCAAATATCTCATGCGAAAATAAAGAAGGGATAGCCTTAACATACCTGGAGTACGGAAAATCCGTATGATATTCTTGGGAAATATTGCACCGTATTCCCTAAGAATCACAAAATCTCATGTTGACTTAAGATACTATGAAATTAAATGCTCCATCGTGTGTTATTTTAATCCATGAAAGAGATATCTAATCCTTCTAACCGTTTCCACGTTCTTGTATTGGCATGCTAAAGAGCTAGGTGCATTAGAAAAACATAACAACTAGGAATGGAGTATCATCAATGGTAAACATGTACTAAACAAGAGTTTCTGAATTTCAAAATTGATTCCCACTTTACCTATCACAAAGTCACTAATAAAATTAGTGGCCAACCAAGAATTTATGAATTCTAATCTTTCGGTGCATGCAAACATGTGTACAAATTTGTTGCCACCTTTCAATTTGGGTTATGAGTCACTTTGTTTGAAGGGTGGGCTGCCACATGAGGCTCTTAATTTATCCAAGGATTTTAACTAATCTCCCACTAAAATTAATAATTACTCAATTATTCACATAATTAAGAATTATTTCCACTTTCTTAAGATACTACTCACGTTTCACATACCTCGTACACCTTACTATTATGGCCATGCGGTACATTGTATGGTACTAGTCCATAAATACCGGGTATTTTGGCTCGGGCCGTAATTTATCCCAAAATGTCAAATTTCAAGCGAAATTCATTTTCTTCGATTTGCTTACCCTCTCACCTTTGCGAATATACTCATCACTTGTTTGAAATATCATAATACTTATAATCACACAATAATCTTATTCCCGAACTTATGTCGATTACCTTACGACGAAACTTTAACATACGAAAATACGGAATGTAACATCTTATTTCTGAGCTTATCTCAATTTACTTATGGCATATTTCCATGTACGAAAACATGGGGTGTAACAGTTAGGCACCCCTCGAGGTCCACAATGGTGTGTCCCAGCCGAACTTAATTAAGCGAATTAGTCTTAAAGTCAAACAAAGCAATTTAGACAAAGATACATTACTTTAAAATAGGATTTAAAGGGGTCCTAGATTTTTTATCCTATAGGATCATTTTCATGCAATACTTGGTAACTTTCCCCAAGTTGGGGTGCTACTCATAGTATTAGCGCACGGGTCATCATCTCCTTTACTACCCAATTACTATCTTTCAGTTATTACTTAAGGGTTCTAGTAGCTTCTAACTCGTTCCTTATGCGTGCACTACCCGTCCCTTACGTATGGTCCTAGAGGTATTTAAGACCTCTATTTAGGGTGGTTCTAGACTGACCTATGTTGCTTAAAATGAGGAAAATCTAGGCGACAAACAAAATTCAGATAGACTATCATATAGGGGCCAAATAAGGGCTCATATTAACCTCCACAAGTATACAACAAATGCACGCAATTAAATCAGACAACTTTATTTATTTAGGATCCTTATAGGAATGGTATCTAGATGAGCATAAACAGAATGTAAGAAGGAAGTTTATTAAAACGAGCATTGGGACCTACTAGCTCGCCCACTGATTTGATTTAAGTTCTGAATCTGGGCACATTTCAGGCAGCAAGATGTCACAATTGTTAGGCCCAGAATTCTTAATAGCCCTACAGATTATCCTAAGTGATAACCAGAACTGATTAGCAGAATCCTATAGGCATGGAATCTACAACTGTTAATTATAGACCTATAACATTGTTTTATCTTTTTTAGACACTATAGACATGCTTTCTCATTTTGCGGAATTAATTAGCTCCTATAAACATGATTTCTAAGTGTTGAAACTGATATACCCTATAGACATGATATCTATTAGTTTAAACCCTATAGACATGATTTCTAGGTTTTCAAACTGATTCCTTTTATT
>ML464897.1:12765-29619 GCA_005239535.1 Nicotiana rustica | reverse complement strand
CCCCCCCCCCACCCCCACCCCCAGCTTTTACTAATAAACCCCAGATGTGTTTATCACATAGATTATTAATTCATTACATCCCATACTGAATAAAGTACATAGCAACATTCATTACACTATAGGGATCATCGGCAGGCCCAATATAAACCTGGGAACCAGGCCTTCAAGCAAAGCAGATCTGAAGCATAATCATGGTCCATCCATGATACACAAAATTAGGCTTCTGGTGTGTCAAAGTTCCCAAGGGACTCAGGGACCCCGGGTAATTCTCACACCAGAACCTTACTCAGAACAACAATTTTTAAAAGATTGGACGACCAGCCCGAATGTGTCAAAGTTCGGAGGAGTCTCAAGGACCCTAGGTAGTGCTCACACTAGGGGTGGTAGTAACCTAGATAACTAAGAGTACAAGTTTGGAAACAGTACATAAAGGGTAAGGGGACAGTTTTGGAAAAAACAGTTTAATTTCAGGAGTAAATAGATTCAAACTACAGGACTACAAACAGAACTCCACCTAGAACAAACAGATGCCATATTCAACACATGGCTCAAGCAGGTTAGTATTTGTTCAGACTAAATACTCATTCCAGTATTTAAAGTAATCAGAAAAGAGCAGTGACATTTGAATTACATACTGAATTGGCCATACATCAACTACATGCTTGCAATATTTAGTCATGCTCAGAACAGGGAACATAGAGCTGAATCAAACAAGGTTTCACATTATTGTGAATAACTCAGTTTAGAAATTATCATTAATTGGAATCATATAAGCATATATCAAGCATGCTGATATTTGAAATGACTATCTAAATAAGCACATAGAACAGAGTAGGTTAACAGGAATTAAAGCATGCCATTTAAATAAACGGGAAGCATATGGCAAACAGAAGCATATCGAGGTTTGAAATAAACTAATCACATAAGCACATGGAACAGAAAAAGATAACAAGAACTAAAGCATAGCAATTGAGAAAGAAATAGACACGAATCATATATCAAACAGAAGCATATTGAGGTTTGAAATAAGCTAACCACATAAACATATAGAATAGAACAAGATAACATGAGTTAAGACATACCAGTTAGGAAGAAAGTAAACAGGAATGTGATGACAATTGGAATCCAGAGAGTCTAGCCTTGGCTTTTAGCCGGCTAAACAGTGCAGCAAATCAGAGTGATAGAAAGAACTCAAGTTTATGAGAGAACAGACAACTTCGAGAGATTTTTTTGAATTGTAAAAGTTGCTCAATAAATAAGTTGTAAAGCGTGTGTGTGAGTGTAAGAGTCTCAGTGTAAGTCTCTTAGTTAGTAGGTAGGTCTTTTTGAAATCAGAACAATGAAAGGCTTTTATAGCATACAATAGAGTAAAACCAAATAAGGTATGAAATTAATTACACACAAATAAGGTATGAAAAATCAATTAATCAATCAATTAGGGTTAACACAAATCAATTAATAGGACAGAATCACGTAAGTATCACTTAAATCTAGGTAAATCCCCCCTGGAATCAATAAGCAGACAAGTTTAAGGTTAAATAAGGTAAGAAGTAAGTCCAAAGATCAATTATAAGTCGGCAAAGCACATAAATCAGGTCAGTAAAGGAAATAATGGAAGTATCACCAATTATTAATCACACATAAGGAAAGAACAGGTAAAAATCCAATAAGGAAATATCAGTATTAAAGGAAAACACAATTTTGAATTCTAATTTAGGCAAATAAATCAATTAACACGTTAATTGACAGAGCTAAAGCAACGGGTAAGAATAGTAAGATAAGTAGCCAGATAATCGAAACCCTAGGAACTACAAAGACGAGGTTTGGTTAGTTTCGGCATTGTTGGTGAATTTCGAAAGTTTGAATATCTTTAGTCTTGAATCATGGGTTGATTTGGTGTTTCGATGCTATTTTGGGTGTTCCGAGGGCTCGACTAAGTTCGGGTGATCATTTATGACTTGTTGGTACTTTTGGTTGAGGTCCCGAGGGCCTCGGGATGAGTTCAGATGGTTATCAGAGGAGTTTTTGGCCTTAGAGGGTTGCTGGTGTGATCTGTCCTGTGATTTCCGCAGATAAGATGTGGAGGGGTGGCTGTAGGTGCAAAATTTTCTAGGCTTGAGAAGGATCGAAGATGCGGATGATGGGTCGCACTTGTGGAGTCGCAGGTGCGGTGGATGAGTCGTAGGTGCGGGTTTGGACCTTTAAGTGATTTTGCGCAGGTGTGCACCTGGGACCGCATGTGCAGGTCCGCAGGTGCGATAAAATAGCTGCATGTGCGGTCATCGCTGGGCAGAACATATAAATAGGACCCTTAGCTAATTTTGGTCATTTTCCCACAATTTCTATACAAGTTTGAAGCTTTTTGGAGGGTTTTGAAGAGGAAATTCGAGGGTTCTTCGTGGAGGTAATACTTTTGGACTTAAAACTCATTTATATATGATTATTTGACTGATTGGGGTGAAATATATGGAAATTAGTGACCAAAATTGGGGGATTAGGGCTTGAAGTTCTAGACTTTGAATTAATGATTTGAGGGGCCATTTTTTGTCGGAATTTTGTGTATTTGGTATGTATGAACTCGTGAGAGTGTCAGGATTCCAGTTTTGTAATTTTTATTGAATTTCGAGATGTAGGCCCGGGGGTCAGGTTTGGCCAATTTCGGGATTTTTGGTTGAATTTGATAATTTTCGAGTGGGCTTCGTTCCTTGGTATATATTAATCATATAAATCTGATTTTTGGTAGATTTGGAGCAATCAGAGGACGAGTTTAGAGGCAAGGGCATTTAGGGCTAGTATTTTAGCCGATTTTAAGGTACGTAACGTTTCCAAACTTGGTTCTGAGGGTTCGAAACCCCGAACTATATGCTATATTATTATAATTAAGGTGACGCACATGCCAAGTGACGGGCGTGCGGGTGTACACTGAGTGATTGTGGCCTGGTTCATCCCATGGCACCGTCTAGTAGCTATGTCGGATTGATATCCGCACTTTTATTTATGTAGTTAATGTGAACATGCTAGAAATCATGCTAGGGCTTCACGCCGAAAATGCTGAGACCCGAGTGGTCGTATATTGCTGTCTCCTTATGTATTTATTGATTTTGTATACTCAGTCCTGTCAGAGCATATCATTTCATGCCTCAGTCTGGGTAATTGTTGATTTTATATATTTATCATTGTTTCGGGCTAGTTCATGTATTTGGGAGCCCATGTGAGCGATACTGGAGAGTAATGACCGAGTGAGGCCGAGAGCCTATTATTGAGACAGTTATGAGATCGGACTTTACACTGCAACGATACTCTGATCATGCCTTTGTTGGCTTGATATAGCGCTTGGGTCAATATGAGCCCATCCGAAGTCTTTACACCCCCCAGTGAGCGCATTGATATTGAGGGATGGATCTTCCCTAGGCATGTATCTTGTCTGAAGTTGATGATATATGAGGGATAGATCGTCCCTGGACATGGATCTTTTCCGAGTGTTGTGTTCCGGAGATTCATCTTCTTCGTGGGGCTGGATCGATCTTTTCCTCAGTTTTGAGTGACTACGATCATCGGTGTTTGTGTACTATCCATGATGGATCTTCCCTGGGCCCGAGAGCCATATACAGTACTAAGTGGGCTTTGATGTGAGAGTTGTGAGCACCATGTGCATTTCCAAACTGTTGACTCATTGGCATAGAGTACTGAGATATACCTGTGTTACTTATCATATCGGTCATATTATGTTTTAATTATATGTTAAAACTGTGAACATAACTAAATTCAGTGTATTGTTTTCATTACACTTATTGAGGTTTAGTCCGTCACTACCTCTCAACCCATAGTTTGGTTTCGTTACATATGAGTTGGCGTACTCATGTTACCCCCTGCACCTTATGTGCGGATCCAGGTACATCGAGACCCGGTAGTGGTTGCTGAGCGGCTGTCAGAGTTCCTTTGGAGGCATCGAGGTAGCAGTTGTAGATCGCAGCCTCGATTATCTCCTTCTCTATCTATCTGTCATATTTATTTATTTCAGGCTACTTTATGTCGGCACTATATTTTGATATTCGATGTAGTAGCTCATGACTCGGTGACACTAGATCTGGGTTCAGGTTTCTCTTACTTATGTTTTAAATGATGATTAAACTCTTAAATGCTTTATAAATATGAGACTATTGTTGCAAATGTAGTGGATTTTCTAAAAATAACTGTTAACAAATGAAATGTGTGGCTTGCCTTTTTTCACGATAAGCGCCATCACGACTGGGTATTTTGGGGTCGTGACAAGTTGGTAGCAGAGCTCTAGGTTAAATAGGTCTCGCCAGTCATGAGCAGGTTTAGTAGAGTCTTGCGGATCGGTACGGAGACATCTTTACTTATCTTCGAGAGGCTACAGAAACCTTAGGAAAAATCTCACATTCTTGAATTCTGTCGTGCGAATCTGTTGATTACTGGAACTAAACTTCTGTTGTTTTCATTCTCTCACAGATGGTGAGGACTTGCGCTACTGATCAGGGTGACCAGACACCAGCTAGACCAGCGAGAGGTCGAGGCCACGGTCGGGGTCGTGGCAGAGGGAGGGGTGCAGCCGGCGTAGCAGTCGGGGCAGTACCTGTGGAACCTTTTATTTTTCAGGATCAGGTCCCCACCGCAGATGTTCTAGCGGGACCGGCTCAGGCACCGGCAGTGCCTATTATGATTCCGGGTCTTCAGGAGACCCTAGCTCACATTTTGAATGTGTGCACCAGTCTTGCACAGGCAGTCACTATGTCTTCTACTTCCGCTACTTCTCAGGCCGGGGAAGGCACTCAGCCTCCAGTTGCCCGGACACCTGAGCAGGTTACCCAGGGGCTTCAGACGCCGGGGGCAGCTCCATCCCAGCCGGTTGCCCCAGCCTAGGATTTTGTGGTCCAAGCTTTGTTAGATGATGAGCAACGCAGGTTGGAGAGATTGAGTAGACTTCATCCTCCGACTTTCAGTGGTACTGAGGGCAAGGATGCCAAGGGCTTCTTAGACAAGTGTTAGAGGATTCTTCGCACAACAGGGATATTGGAGGCCAGTGGGGTCCCATTTACTACCTTCCAGTTCTCAGGAGCTACACTCTCTTGGTGGGAGGCCCATGAGAGGCGTAGACCTGTTGATGCAGCGCCCCTTACCTGGCGTCAGTCCTGTAGGGAGGAGCTGCGCAGGGAGTTCGAGCAGTTGCGTCAGGGGGACATGACCGTGATGCAGTATGAGATGAGTTTCTCCAAGTTGGCCCGTCATGCACTTTGGCTAGTTCCCACGTATAGGGAGAGGATCAGGAGGTTTGTTGCTGGCCTCACTTACCAGCTTCGGATTTTTCTAACCAGGGGGAGGGTATGTGGTGCTCCTTTTGAGGAGGTGGTTGATATTGCCAGAGAGATTGAGTCGGTTCGCCACCAGGAGCGAGTCCAGAGGGCGTTTAAGAGGCTTCGAGGGTCTGGTAGTTTTGGTGGTGTTCATTCAGGAGGTCAGTCTCAGCACAACAGAGGCCGTTCATTTAGGCATCCTCAGCTAGTCCGCCCAACCTATAGTGGTGCATCATCGGGGCATGGTCCGCGAAGCTCTCATCTTGGTTGTTCCTCATTCACTTCTCTTCAATCCCAGAGTTCATCTCGGCCACCATCAGTTCAGGGTTGCTCGGCGCATGATTCTTCTAGTGGTTATTCTGGTTCTAGGGGTTCCCTCCAGTCCCTACCGTCATTTGCTGAGAGGGGTTTCTTTGAGTGTGGTGATCTGGGTCATATCAAGAGGTTTTGTCCCCACTTTTCGGGTGGTTCATTCTAGCAGAGGAGCCAGCCTTCAGCTTCAGCACCAGTTACTTCACCACCCACCCAGGCAGCTAGGGGTGGGGGCCAGTCAGCTAGAGGCCACCCTAGAGGGGGAGGACGATCAGGTGGAGGTCACACTTCCAGCCAGACCAGATGCTATGGCCTCAGATGCAGTGATTACATATATCGTTTCAGTATGTCACTGAGTTGCTTCGCTCCTATTTGATCCAGGTTCCACGTATTCTTATGTTTCATCATACTTTTCTCATTTTCTTGATAGGCCTCATGAGTCCTTAGTTACATCTGTTCATGTGTCGACTCCGGTAGGCGATACTATTATTGTGGACCGTGTGTATCGGTCGTGTGTGATATCTATTGGGGGTCTAGAGACCCGAGTGGATCTGTTATTTCTTAGCATGGTTGACTTTGATGTGATATTGGGCATGGATTCGCTATCTCCGTGACCTTAGCAATTCCAGGATCTCCAAGAGTCGAGTGGAGAGGTTCCATTGAGTATGTGCCTAGTCGGGTGATTTCATACCTAAAGGCCCAGTGTATGGTAGGAAAATGGTATTTATCGTATTTGGATTTTCTAAGGGATTTCAGTGTTGAGACTCCCACTATTGATTCTGATCCTGTGGCCCGTGATTTTCCGGACGTGTTTCCTGCTGATCTGCCAGGCATGCCACCTGACAGGGATATTGATTTTGGTATCGATTTGGTGCTGGACACTCAGCCTATTTCTATTCCACCATATCATATGGCACCAACAGAGTTAAAGGAATTGAAAGAGCAGCTTCAGGAACTCCTAGATAAGGGGTTCATTCGGCCTACTGTGTCGCCTTGGGGTGCACCGGTGTTATTTGTAAAGAAGAAAGACGGTTCCATGAGAATGTGTATTGACTACAGGCAGTTAAACAAGGTTACAGTCAAGAATAAGTATCCCTTGCCTCGTATTGATGATTTGTTTGACCAGCTTCAGGGAGCCAGAGTGTTCTCTAAGATTGATTTGAGATCCGGGTGTCACTAAAGATTCGAGATTCTGATATTCCCAAGACAACTTTCAGAACTCGTTATGGCCACTATGAGTTTATGGTGATGTCTTTTGGGCTGACCAAGGTCTTAGCAGCGTTCATGGATTTGATGAACATCGTGTTTTAGCCGTACTTGGATTATTTTGTTATTGTGTTCATTGATGACATCCTGGTATATTCTCGTAGCAAGGAGGAGCACGCTCGGCATTTGGGAGTTGTTTTGCAGAGATTGAGGGAGGAGAAGCTTTATGCAAGTTCTCCAAGTGTGAGTTTTGGCTTGGCTCCGTAGCTTTCTTGGGGCACATGGTGTCTCCATCAGCTTCAGGTTCTTATATCGTATATTGTGATGCCTCGAGGATAGGCACATATTGTGTTTTGATGCAGGAGGGTAGGGTGATTTCCTACGCCTCACGCCAGTTGAAGACTCATGAGAAGAATTACCCAGTGTATGATCTCGAGCTAGCAGCCATTGTTCACGCCTTGAAGATTTGGCATCATTATTTGTATGGGGTGCATTGTGAGGTTTTCACTGATCACCAAAGTCTACAGCATCTGTTTAAGCAGAAGGATCTGAATTTGCGTCAGAGGAGATGGTTGGAGCTTCTCAAAGACTATGATATCACTATTCTATACCATCCGGGGAAGGCCAATGTAGTGGTCGATGCCTTGAGTCGCAAAGCAGAGAGTTTGAGGAGTCTAGCATATCTTCCAGCAGGAGAGAGACCATTAGCACTTGATGTTCAGGCGTTAGCATGCCAGTTGGTGAGATTGGATCTATCAGAGCCTCGTCGGGTATTAGCTCATGTAGCTTCCAGGTCTTCTTTTATGACCGGGTTAGAGAGCGCCAGTATGATGACCCACACTTGCTCGTCCTTCAGGACATGGTCCGACGAGTTGATTCCAGGGATGTAGTTATTGGTGATGATGGGGTTATGAGGATGCAGGGTCGGATTTGTGTGCCCAATGTGGATGGGCTTCGAGAATTAGATTCTAGCAGAGGCCCATAGCTTGCGGTATTCCATCCATTCGGGTGCCGCGAAGATGTATCAGGATCTGAGATAGAATTATTGATGGAGTCGAATGAAGAAGGATATTGTTGAGTTTGTAGCTCGATGTCTCAACTGTCAGCAGGTCAAGTATAAGCACCAGAGGCCAGGTGGTTTGCATCAGAGGTTGGATATTCCTGAGTGAAAGTGGGAGTGGATCACCATGGACTTTGTAGTTGGGCTCCCATAGACTTCTAGGAGGTTCAATGCTATATGGTTCATCGTGGACCGGTTGACCAAGTCTGCGCACTTCATTCCTGTTGGTACTACTTATTCTTCAGAGCGGTTAGCTGAGATTTTAATCAGGGAGATTGTCCGGTTGCATGGTGTTCCAGTTTCTATCATTTCTGATAGAGGTACTCAGTTCACATCTCAGTTTTGGAAGGCCGTGCAGAGACAGTTGGGTACTCAGGTCGAGTTGAGCACAGCATTTCATCCTCAGACGGACAGGCAGTCAGAGCGCACTATTCAGATTCTGGAGGACATGTTGCGTGCTAGTGTCATTGACTTTAGGGGTTTATGAGACCAGTTTCTGCCACTCGGGGAGTTTGCATATAATAATAGTTATCAGTCGAGTATCCAAATGGCTCCGTACGAGGCTTTATATGGTAGCAGGTGTAGATCTCTGGTTGGTTGGTTTGAGTCGGGTGAGGCTAGGCTATTGGGCACAGACTTGGTGCAGGATACGTTGGATAAGGTGAAGTTGATTTAGGAGCGGCTTCGCACAGAGTAGTCTAGGCAGAAGAGTTATGCGGACCGGAAGGTCCAAGATGTGTATTTCATGGTTGGGGAGAAGGTTCTACTGAAGGTGTCACCCATGAAGGGTGTTATGCGGTTCGGGAAGAGGGGCAAGTTGAGTCTGCGATTTATTGGGCCTTTTGAGGTGCTTCAGAGGGTTGGAGAGGGGGCTTATAGACTTGCCTTACCACCCAGCTTATCGAGTGTTCATCCGGTGTTTCATGTTTCCATGCTTCAGAAGTATGTTAGTGACCCGTCTCATGTTTTGGACTTCAGCACGGTTCAGCTTGAGGGTGATATGTCATATGAGGTAGAGCCAGTGGCTATTTTGGGTCGACAGGTTAGAAGGTTGAGGTCTAAGGATATAGCTTCAGTAAAGGTGCAGTGGAGACGGCAGCCGGTGGAGGAGGCCACCTGGGAGACTGAGTGGGAGATGCGGAGCAGATATCCTCACTTATTTCAGACTCCAGGTATGTTTCTAGACCCGTTCGAGGACGAACATTTGTTTAAGAGGGGGAGAATGTAACGACCCGACCGGTCAATCCGTGAGATTAGCCTCGTTTTCCCTATTTATGCTTTGTCATGTGTTGCTTAGCCTATTTATGATGTATTGGGTCGAAATGCGGATTTTAGGTGATTTGGGACTTGGGAGTGTGTTCGGAATGTGGTTTAGGGGCCCGGAGTAGAATTAGGCTTGAATTGGCAAAATTGAGTTTTTGGCCATTTCCAGTCAGCAGTAGAAAATTAGCTATCGGGGTCGGAATGAAATTCGGAAAGTTGGAGAAGGTTCGTAGCGTCATTCTGGATGTGTGTGCAAATTTACAGATCATTTGGTTAGTTTCAGCATTGTTGGTGAATTTCAAAAGTTTGAATATCTTTAGGCTTGAATCATGGGTTGAATTGGTGTTTCAATGTAATTTTGGGTGTTCCGAGGGTTCGACTAAGTTTGGGTGATCATTTATGACTTGTTGGTACTTTTGGTTGAGGTCCTGAGGGCCTCGGGATGAGTTCAGATGGTTATCAGAGGAGTTTTTGGCCTTAGAGTGTTGCTGGTATGATCTGTCCTGTGATTTCCGCAGATGCGAAGGGGTGGCCGCAGGTGCAGTCACCGCAAGTGCGAATTGGGTACCGCAGGTGCAGAATTTTCTAGGCTTGAAAAGGACCGCAGATGCGAAGGATGGGCCGCAAGAAGGATTTTGCGCATGTGCGCCCCTCGGACAGTAGGTGCGAGTCCGCAGGTGTGGTCATCGTTGGGCAGAACACATAAATAGGACCCTTAGCGAAATATTTTCACCATTTCTATACGGGTTTGAAGCTTTTTGGAGGGTTTTGAAGAAGAAATTCGAGGGTTCTTCGTGGAGGTAAGACTTTTGGACTTAAAACTCGTTTATATATGATTATTTGACTGATTGGGGGTGAAATTTATGGAAATTAGTGACTAAAATTGGGGGATTAGGGATTGAAATTCTAGACTTTAAATTAAGTATTTGAGGGGCCATTTGTTGTCAAATTTTGGTGTATTTGGTATGTATGAACTCGTGAGAGTGTCGGGACTCCAGTTTTATAATTTTTATCGAATTTTGAGATGTGGGCCCGGGGGTCGGGTTTGGCCCATTTCGGGATTTTTGGTTGAGTTTGATAATTTTTGAGTGGGCTTCGTTCCTTGGTATATATTAATCATATAAATCTTATTTTTGGTAGATTTGGAGCAATCGGAGGCCGAGTCTAGAGGCAAAGGCATTGAGGGCTAGGATTTTAGCCGATTTTGAGGTAAGTAACGTTTCCAAACTTGGTTCTGAGGGTTCGAAACCCCGAACTATATGCTATATGATTATAATTAAGGTGACGCATATGCCAAGTGTTGGGCGTGCAGGTGTACACCGAGTGATTGTGGCCTGGCTCATCCCATGGCATCGTCTAGTAGCTATTTCGGATTGATATCCGCAAATTTATTTATGCGGTTAATGTGAACATTATAGAAATCATGCTAAGTCAAATGCTAGGGCTTCACACTAGAAATGCTGAGACCCGAGTGGTCGTATATTGCTGTCTCCTTATGTGTTTATTGATTTTGTATACTCAGTCTTGTCATAGCATATCATTTCATGCCTTAGTCTCGGTAATTGTTGATATATATTTATCATTGTTTTGGGCTAGTTCATACATTTGTGAGCCCATGTGAGCGAGAGTGGAGAGTAATGACTGAGTGAGGCAGAGAGCCTGTTATTGAGATACTTATGAGATCAGACTGCACACTGCAACGATACTCTGATCATGCCTTTGTTGGCTTGATATAGCGCTTGGGCCAATATGAGCCCCTCCGGAGTCTTTACACCCCAAGTGAGCGCATTGATATTGAGGGATGGATCTTCCCTGGGCATGGATCTTGTCTGAAGTTGATGATATGTGAGGGATGATCGTCTCTGGACATAGATCTTGTCCGAGTGTTGTGTTGCGGAGATGGATCTTCTCTGTGGGGCTGGATCGGTCTTTTTCCTCAGTACTGAGTGACTATAGTCACCGGTGTTTGTGTACTATCCGGGATGGATCTTCCCTGGGCCCGAGAGCCATATACAGTACTGAGTGCGCTTTGATGTGAGAGTTGTGAGCACCATGTGCATTTCCAAACTGTTGATACATTGGCATGTAGAGTACTGAGATATACCTGCGTTACTTATCATATCAGTCATATTTTGTTTTCATTATCGATTAAAACTATGAACATGCCTAAATTCAGTGTATTGTTTTCATTACAATTATTGAGGTTTAGTTCGTCACTACCTCTCAGCCCGTAGTTTGGGTTCGTTACTTCTGAGTTGGTGTGCTCACGTTACCCCCTGCACCTTGCGTGTAGATCCAGGTACATCGGGATGCGGTAGTGGTTGCTGAGCGGCTGTCAGAGTTCCTTTGGAGGCATCGAGGTAGCAGCTGGCGATCACAGCCTCGATTATCTCCTTCTCTATCTGTTTGTCATATTTATTTATTTCAGACAACTTTGTGTCGGCACTGTATTTTGATATTCGATGTAGTAGCTCATGACTCGGTGACACTAGATCCGGGTTCGGGTTCCTCTTACTTATGTTTTTAATGATGATTAAACTCTTAAATTCTTTATAAATATGAGACTATTGCTGAAAATGTAGTGGATTTTCTTAAAATAACTGTTAACAAATGAAATTTGTGGATTGCCTGATTTCACGATAGGCGCCATCACGACTAGGTATTTTAGGGTCGTGACAGTAAAGCCTGAAATCGAAGGAAAACCCCATGAATCAAGGGAATATCAGTGACGGCAGGCTAGGGTTAGAAGAGGGGTGAGAGAGAAGAGAGGGAAGAAAGGGATCGAAGGGCGGAGAGTTTCGGAAAATGGGGGTAGGGTTAGGAGGTTTGTTTAATTAAAAAAGGAAGGTGAATCCTGGACCGTTGATCTTCTGAAATCAACGGCCAGGATTAAATCTAGGTTGGGTCGGGTTATTGACTCAGGGTTATTGGGTTTGGGTACTGGGTTATCGGTTGGTTTATTTGGGCTGATAGTTGTTGGGCTGGGGTCCGAAAATTCAATTGAAAAAGGCTATATTTTACATACCCACTTAATTTAATAAAATAATTTATAAAAATAGTTAATAAATGATTAAAAATGCTATTTGTATGTGAAAATGATTTAAAATAATTACTTAATATTATAAAAATATAAAATTCATCTTCGTGTAAAATAAAGTAATTATGCATACATGGACTATTATTGCAAAGTTATTGCAATTATAACCTAAAGATGTAAATATAATTATGTATAAAGTAATTAAGGCTTAATATAAACATAAATGATATAAATTAAGAAATAAAATTATTATAAAATCATTTGTGATGCAATTAGTAATTATTAGATAATAAAAATAATGGAATAAATTAATTAAAAGTCTTTTAAAATTACAGAAAATTATGAAAAAATACTAATTGATGCTCATGCATTACTTTGAAATATATATGTATTTTGAAAATAATATAGGAAAAATTGGATATCAACATGGAGCTATTTTAATATGTTTCAATTCAAGCTTAGTTTGTTTTCATTAAAGCTCTTATAATATTCAAGCACTTAAGTTCAGCGGATTAAATCCTATTTACCACTTCTACTATAGCATTACAATAAAGATCGAAAGGCAAAGAAAGAGCATAGGTTGATTACTGAATGATTGAGTAGACTTAGAATTCAGTAATATATTATATATCTAGGACAATAAGTCATGATACTTGACATCTTTTGTTTTAAATTTTCTGTTCTTGCGTATGATGTTAATATTTGAACTCCATTTCAATCTACATCTATTGTGTAGTCTCATAAATACTCTATCTTATTCATCTTTGGCAGGTGAATAACAAAAGAGGAAACTTGTAAGAAGTGGTCTATTGTGGAGGTAATAGCCTGATCCTTTAAATCCTATTGTTGTCTTTTATATATACCTATTAGAGATAATATTTTTTTTTGTGTATTCTTCATCAGATTCTGATAGATATGAGTTAAGAAAGACCTTCAAAGCCCAAAAGAAAGAGAAGTGCGACATACGCAAAACGTGGAACAATGGCATCTTTGGCAAATCAAATAAGGAGTTCGTTTAGTCAAAAATATGGTGTTCCCGCTAGACAATCAAAGAAAGAGCTTTCGAATATTATTGAAGAGAATCTGCCACAATATCCGGGAGTAGCCCATGTACAAATTAGATCAACCACTTCTACAAAATATATTGTTCCTGCTAAACAACCAAACAAAGAGCATTCGAATATCATTTAAGAGAATCTGCTACTGCCACAATATTCAGGAGTAGCAGCTCCTGTACAAACTAGATCAACCACTCATGCCACACAAGTAATAGATGAACAAGTGGAGGAACAAGTTTAGTTGGATAATACAACTCCTACTGTAAATGAACAATCTGAAGAACAAGGTAAGAACTTATAGATTTTATCTATAAATATTTACATCATATTGCAGTCATAAATAACGTATCAACAACACTAATTTGGTATTTTTTTTTTCTTGGTTCATATAATTGTAGACCCTTTTATTCAACCAAAAAAAAGAGGTAGAACAAAGATGAAAAATGTACATGGACGCCAGGAGAGTAAAGTGATTTTACTTAACAACTTAAATAAATCTGTTGGTCCTAGTGATAAAGTTGTGATAGAGTTTGGAAGATTGCTCGGCACATTGACAAGGAATGCGACTCTATGTCCTCTCAAAATTTTGGATTGGAGGAAGATGGACACAAAAGAGGATATATGGGAATATACCAAGGTCTGAACTTAATTTTCAATCTTTGGTTGAAAATCTCGTATCTTCTACACTGACATATTTGACATCAATTGTAGGATAAATAGGATATTTCTGAAGCTGGAAAAAAATATACTTTGGATCATTGCAAGCTGCCTAGAGAAAGCACAAGAGTAGATTGAAAAAAGATCACTTTGACGCCTATCACAATGATGAAACTCGATTGCAAAATATCCCTGAAGATGTTCCAGTTTCTCAGTTTAAAGAACTCCTCAGGTATTGGAACTCAGAAAAACTCCAGGTATGTGTACTTCTTTCTACTTTTACTTCTTCTTCTTTTTCTTTTTCTTTCTAAACGTCCAAAAAGCGCCAAAATGCTGGCAATTTTTTTTCAGAAAAATTCTGCCCAAAAAGCACCGAAACACTTGTCTGTAATTGTTGTGTTGTCATATGGTCGTCGACATATCGTAAAAGCAGATATGCTGAACTGATGAGTAAATAAGTTGTCCCTCTTCTAAATTCCATGCCCTGCTAACACACTCAGTTGAAAAACCTATTTTTTTCTTGGGATCTTTACCGTTATTATAATTGAAATAGAGATATGCTCAAGAAAAAGCGAGTTATGACTTTTTCTCTTCTTCTATTTACTTAGGTTAGAAAGTGTCATAAGCAAAGATACAAGCACTAAATCTGTTTAAAGACAAAATATGTTACTTGAAAATATTGATGCACCGTAAAGGCGCTCACTATACTCCAAACTACCTTAGGCTTGTCAGGATAAATATTAATTGGAAGAAATTACTTGTACAAGTTTGCAAAAGTTTCATTAAAAAACTTTAAAGGCACCAAAGCAACAGAACACTATCTTCCTCTATGCTCAGATTTAGGATCTTTTGAAAAACATTAAGAAACACATAAGATAATTCTGCCCTAAGAGTTCTCACCCTTGAAGTTGGCACTTTGATTTTTATTTTTGTTTCACAATCTCGTGAAAGATTCTCATGAGATAATTTTGTCACTGAACCCATCTCTAATATTCTGTACTATTTTGGCTGCTCTTTGAGGTGTAAGATTCCTAATGTTCTGTGTGGATCTTTGGTCTTGGTTATTGTGCCTTGCTTTGCCTATTTCATTTACTAACTGGGTGTTCTCTTTATTTGTTTGTATGTTGCCGTATATTTCTTATGACATTGATAATCTTCACAGATTCATTTTTAACACGCGATCTGTTCCACTGATTTAGATATAAAGAAGCAGCATGCGATCATTTTAGCTGGCCATGTTACGTAGTTATAGAAGAAATAAAGATTGAGCCTACAATATGTACAAAAAAGAGCAAGAGTGTTACAATCAAAAAAATTAAAAAAACAGATTTAAAGAGGGATCAAATTCTTATACCTTAATTGAAACTGTTAATGCATGAGTGAATAGATCTATTCAGCATATCCGCCCTCTAGATTCCAACAGTCTGTATAGAATCTGCTGGGCAGTTGCAAAAGGTGGAGAGCAAACTGTTTCTAATAGCTAATTCCTGCCCTCGATCTTTTGGCTACTGCATGAATCTGCTGGGAAGTTGCAAACTGTTTAACTAGCAAAACTTTTGAATCTGCTGGGCAGTTGCAAACTATTTTGGCTACTGCATGAATCTGCTGGGCAGTTGCAAGTTTTTGCTAACTTTTGAACTCTCGAAGGCTCTTCTGGGCTACAAGCCCAACTTTTAGTGGTAAAAGGTGGAGAGCAATCTGCTGGTTACAAGCCTAACTTTTGAATCTGCTTAGTGATTTTGTAAGTTGTTTGATATTTCTTTCTTCTTGCAGAGAATGTCCCAAATTAATATTGAGAACCGGAAAAAATTGAAGAACCATCACACTGCTGGAAAAAGAAGTTTTGCTTTAGTATGCTCTAAGTTAGTGTGTAACTGACAAATAATGGCAAAAAAAATTATCAATTTCTGCTCTTGATTAGTACATGGTAGATCACCACGAATGCTAACTCACTTTCATGTAACTATGTAACTAGGAAAATGATAAGGAAACTTCGGATACTTTATCGGCAAAAAAGTAAAGTTGGGCGATCATACAAGTGCTCGGATGAAGATACAACTAATAAAATTGTGCGAATTATATTTAACTGATGTTATATCGAGATCAATTATTTATTTTTATTAGTTTGCTTTTTATTTACTTGTTCTATTTGTTTGAATTTGCTTTGAAGGCTGAAATGGAGGAAATTGAAGCACAACAAAATGAAAATGGCAATGAGTCCGTAGATGCATTTGCATCTGTCATGGGGCCTGAACATCCGGGACGTCTGAGATTGTATGGACGAGGGGTAACAAGAACTTCTTTGAGATGGAAAGTAGGATGTTTTGAATCTTCTTCAAATACTACAATTATCTACAAAAATGGAGGAGAAGATACAAAGAATAGAGGAAAAAATTGAGGAATAAAAGGCAACTATCCGTCAAGAAGTTGTTGCAGATGTCCTTGCACGACTTCGGCGTTCAGGAATTGATATTGATGTTAACATTATTCTAGCTACATTGGGTGATAATTCTCCTGGAGAAGCTTCTTCTGCACAGCTGAGCAACTTTGCAACCAATCCGTCGTCCATCTACTGATAGCAACAAAGAAGGCCAACTCATTTGAGGTATTAATATTGCTTATTTTTTAGCTTATTCGGTTTAGAATTATACTTGTTGATGCCAATAACTATATATGCTGGGATATATATTACGGTTTGCAAACTTCTCCAGAATGATGAATTACATTGCTGTATTCTAGTTGCCTTTTTGAGTTTAGAATTCATGTGCATATTTTATCTGCTGCTATTCTGGAGATGTTCACACTATCTTCATCCAGATTATCAAACTTCCTCATATATGAATATGATTTATTAGCTGGAATGACAGTGGATAGATAGCATTTATTTCCTAGATGTTTGAACTGTTATTGACGATGGGGCAGATTTTTGTATTATTACGTTTTGCA
>ML464897.1:0-11874 GCA_005239535.1 Nicotiana rustica | reverse complement strand
GGGGGGGGGGGCGGGGGCAAATTTTTGTATGAAAAAGCTACTCAATTACGTGCATGAACTTCTATCTTTCTTTCTTATCATGAACTAAATATTAGGCTGACTAGTGTTAGGTGCAGTTGGCCATGCCCTGTTGATAATATTGTGGATGGCACTTATTGATAGTTGATGTATGGATGGATCTTAGGTTCTGCATAATTGTATTTACAAATGATGTTTTGAGCATGTTGAAAAAAATGGGATAGTCATATTTACAAAGGAAACTTTACCGAAAAATTTAAGAATTTAGAGAGTTTGAAAATTTTTGAGTTATTATCAAATTGGTAATTCAATTACTTTCTGATTTATCCTAAAAGTTTTGTTTAATTATTTCTTATTGTCTTTTGTAGGTGCAGTGATTGCATATGAAAGCAATGACGAAGACCTTGCTTGAGTGTTGTTGATTGTTGTTAGATTTTATTATTATGTTTAAGGATATTTTAGTTTAGAACTTTTTGTATGCAAACTCATCTATTTTGACTTTTGAATTGTTTGACCAAACAATGTATCCATATTTTATTTTTGTACATGGATAATGCTAGTTGGATATGGTGTAAACAATTTCATAGAATAGAAAAATATTTTTCATTTTGCTTCTATAAATATCAGAAATTATAATTTGTTGCAATAGGGAATATAATCGTTCCAATAAACCTAGCAAATAATAAGAGCATCCCCTAATAACCGTTCCAATATGTTATAATATCCGTTACAATAGAGTACTGATAATTGTTTCAATATATCACAAAAATCGTTGCAATATATCATGAAAATCGTTGCAACAGACTTAAAAAAAATCAACTGTATTATTTTACCAGGACGGATTATAACCGTCCTGACAGAAAAGAAACTGTTCCTATAGATAGAACAACGGTAGTAGTCCAAACCGTTACAATATCCCTATCTACGGAGACGGTTTATGAACCGTTGCAAATAACCATTCCAATAGCCATATTGTAACGCTGAATCCCTGAACGAGTCAAAATCCGTCCCAATATCCCTATAGGGACAGTTAGCATATCTATTGCAACGGTTTTCAAAGGGTTTCCATAGCTCCAATTTCTAGTAGTGACTTTAGCCTGGAATAATTTTTCTCAGACGGACGTGCGCGGCCGCGCACTTGGGCCAGTGACCGCGCATCTAGCGGCGCACTTTGACCAGTTTCTGCCTGACTTGCGCGGCTGCACTCCTGGGCAATTTTCTGCTCTCTTCTTCGTTCTTCTTTTTAAGTGCACTAACCTCCTTCGAACCTCGAACGAGCTCCCAATTTACTCCATCAGCCTTGACTTGGCCTTCAACACTCCATATTAGCTTAAAACGCTCCTTAACCTTGTTGTAGCCCGGAATTGCTCCTGCAAAGCATAAAATACTCAATCAAAGCCATTTACTATCATTTAACGCTCAAACATCAGTAAAGTAAACTAATTTAGAGTGCAAATAGTGACTAAACTACATAGTTAGCTTACTATCACCGAACATAATAAAAGTTTAATGCAACAATATGTTCTTCCTTTATAAATTGAGGGCACACTCGGTTCAAAATCGAAATATCTCGGGATTATAATCTATGAGTAAAATTAGGATTATAACTTGAATAACTTATAGACCACTTTTTATATGAGATAAGTTATACCAACATTTTGGAATAAAAAATAAGTAGTACTTTACTGATTTTAGGTAATACCTTCAAATACAAAATAAATTTAATCTCAAAAATTATTCTGAGATAATCCGTCTAATCCCTGTGTGACATATAAGTTACGGGTTCGAACCGTGGAATAAGTCATCAATACTTGCATTAGGATAGGTTGCGGTTCTTTGAATACTTCGTGCAACGGACTTGCTAATCTGTCTAATCTCTTAAAGCAAAAGACTCTTGAAGAAATAAATAAGTTGAGGAAATTGATTTGTTTCCAAGAGTAGGTAACTAACCCAAAAAAGTAAAAGAGAGTACGTAGAGTAGTAACTATTAATGTGTAAAGAGAGAAGCACATTGAGGATTCTTATGCTTATAAGCGAGTAATTGAAGTGCCCCTTTCACTATATATCAACTTTATCCATTTTACCAGATTTTGTTTACTGATAATGCAACAAGGAATAACCGTATGGTTCATTTTTGGCAACAAGCAAACGTCCAACATGTGTACTATTCACGTAATCAATCTTTGTTTTTGTTCACGTAATTCAGAGATATTTTAAGATATATTTACACATCATTAATTAGTATAAGTTTTCTCCCATTATCGGTCCCAAATTTCTTTATATTAAAATCGAAATATCCCAGGATTATAATCTATGAGTAAAATTAGGATTATAACTTGAATAACTTATAGACCACTTTTTATATGAGATAAGTTATACTAATATTTTGGAATAAAAAATAAGTAGTACTTTATTTGTCACACTCCTTTTCTACCCCCGAAAAGATGCGTATTATGGATTGTTGTGGGTTAAAAGGTTTTTTCAATTGAGTGACAATTTTGAAATAGGGATTATTTTATTGTTCAGAGTCGCCACTTGGAATTCAGGGAAGAAATCCCCTTTATATATGAGAAGAAAGGACTTTGGGATTTTGTTTAACCAAAAATCTGTCCAAAATGATGAATTTTTGACCAAAAATTTGTCCAAAACCAGAATTTTTGCCAATGACCAGTTTTTCTTATCAATTGTGGACAGAATTTTGGAGCAGTGTACTCCAAAACAGTCATCAACAGTAAAAGCAACCAAAGAAAGGTCCTACACTCAAGTACGGCCTTCTACTACCCTCACAAACCAATACCAAACTAAACTATTGCTTCAAACTGGAAAGTGCAAATCAGATAACTAGACTTGAACCATTAAACTAACAAAGAAACTGATGACTACAAACAAACAAACATGTAGTTAAGGCCTTAAACTAATTAGCTTAAACATAGATAATTAAAGTTCGCCTACTAGTTGCCTAGCATTTATAAAAAATGAGAAAATTATAAGTGATTAAGTTATTAAATTATTTTTATTATTAAGAAAATCTATTGTTATTGGAGTTAGTAAAAAGAAATCGACACTTGAAAGTTTGGCCCATTTTATTGTGAACCAAATCCATAAGCATATATATATATATATATATATTCTTTGAAAAATGTATTGTTTTAAAAGAGGGTTGCTTAAGAAAGTTGTTTTCTTATAGTTGTACTGTCCTACTCGGTACTTACTCACCTCTTCTTACTCAATTAATCAAGTAAATTTTATGGATTTATCCTCTATTTATATCATATCTTTCCCTTTTTTTTTTTTCATGAACCCTGTTTTACTATTCATCTCTTTTTTATATTCTATACTCCTAACAACTTTCTTCTTTAACCACATCCTGGTCATGGCTATTTAAAGCGTCCTCTTATCAAATGGACTTTAACAATAGCTCCTTCAATGCCTAGGAATTTACATGTTAATCCATCGAAGTTATTAAGAAATTAAGAGAATAACCATTTACTAGGTATAACATATTCATGTTAAAAGACTTAAAAAGATTTTTTACATAAAGACAATCATAACATAAAACTTGTAATTTACATATAGGGGAAGATATTACAGAGAATATAAAACATATAAAACTTACATAGTTAAAGAGTGAGGTGAGTTTTCCCTTTCGGGAAAACCCGAAAACTTTGCTCCTACTTAGCTTACTTGCACAATATTTAGAAATTCACAAAGAAAGTTTTATACGGGAGGAGAGGATATTTTGGCTAAGGAAAGAAACATAAGGATTTTTTGGAGAGTTTGGTTTTGAAGAATGGTTTTTGTTTCCGTGTTTTTTCTTAATTCTTTTTGCTTGTGAGCTTCTCCTTTTATAAGCAAAAATCCGGACTTCAAATGCGGATTTCAAACTACAAAAGCATCTTTATGACTCAGCCAGGTACACTTTGGGCCCCATCGTCACGTGAAGTCGTTGAAGATGACTTTGTAGTATTGTCTTTTTTCCTGTAGCTGCTTTATTAAAGCAAATTTCTTTTCTTTTCTTTCGTCGTCTTCCTCTTTATTGGAACTCACATTCATACGTATTCGTACTTGTATTTATATTTGTATATACGCGCATCTTTTTTTATGTGTTGAGATTGTGTATTGCTATGGAATCAAAACTCATTCCTGAGTCATCGTCGTCTGGATATTGGGCGTCTTGAAAATAATTTATCCTTTGATCATTTTCTTCAGAGTTAGAGTCTTCAGAGTCTTCATTTCTAGACCCGTTTCTAGATCCTGTTTCTGGAGCTGGGTTAATATGTTTGTCTTCGTTCTCCTTTCCTTTGAAATAATATTCTAATGTCTGATGTACTATTTGTTGTATTTCCCTCCTTTTTGCTACTGATTTCTTCTTTTTTTGTCTTAGCGTCTTTGGTAATTTTCTTTTAGTCTGTGATGAAGTTCCTTCATCTTCATTTTTTAGCAAAGTGACAGCTGTCAACGGATTTGATGAGTCTTTACCGGCTACCGTTTGAACCGGACTAGCTGTATCTCCATATGATACAGTAGATTTCTTAACATTCAGAGGGAATGTACACCCATCTCATCCATTTTTTGTTGGGATGGAAAACCCTTGGCTTGAGCTAGTTCGTGCTCTGTTTGTCTTAGTTGTTTCTTCAGAATCTCCATTCTTTTTTCAAGATTTGTATTTTCTTAGACCAGTCCTTCATTCTTTTGATTTAGCCTTTTGAAGGCTTCAGTCATGGAGTGGAAGTGGACGCAGAATATGATATTGTCTGTATCTTTCTGTATATTGTATTGTGGTATTTTTTCTGGGTTCTGTCTAAGGGATGGTGAAATATAGTAGTTTGGTCCTAAAATTCCTCTGGCATAGTCTAAAGCTTCCGTAAAATCATGAATCCTTTAAAAAGTGGTTTTTCTACATCTTTGATCGAGTCTATTACCTCAATCCAAGTGTGGAAAATTCCATTTGTTTTTCCGTGAATAACTACATAAAATTTAAACTTTTTGTCTCTATTTTTATATGTAAAATACTATCCCAGAGCATTTAAAGATGCAATGAGATGTTTCGTGTCTTGCTTGTTATGTGAAATCCATATGTTGTCTATTGTTATGTGAAATCTATATGTTGTCTATCAAACACTTTTGTTGTCTGTCTATAGAGTGGTCTAGCAAATGTCTAAAAGCCAGATTAGATGAAGGGTATGTGATAATATTGTATTTTCCAAAATACATTCTTTCTTAAGTATTATTTACTAAATTGTGAGGTCTAAATTGTACATTACCCAATACTGCATGTTTGTATAAGTCTGTACTGATTGTCTGGATACTCTTGCCCTTGTCTGAAATTTTTGTTGGCCTCATGCTGTAGAAAATAAAGTAGGGTTATTTGTTAGCCTACTTAGTTGGTCTGCTAGATTATTATCTTTTCCTTTTATATGTTCAAATTCTATATTGTATATAGAAATTGTATCTAGGAAGTTAAACCATCTTCTTCTACTGCTACTTTTATTATTAGTCTTTTTATGAAATTTTACAATTGCTTCGCAGTCTGTTCTAACTAATATTTCTGGTTTATTGAGAATATATAGTCTAAAACTGTTTAATCCATATATTACTGCTAATATCTCGGCATATATACTACTCATATTTCCTTTTTCTTTATACTTTCCACTATGGTATGCACATATTTTGTCTTCTTTTTTATCACTATATTTATCGGGTCTCGCCTTTAATATAGCTCCCCATCCAGCTAAACTACCATTCGTTTCTATCATAATATAATCTGTCTCTAATGGTCGATTTAGATCAGGGATTTCTTTTATCATTTCTTTTATTTTTTGGACAATCTTAATATCTTTTGTATTGAACTGATTTTGTCCTTTTATACCTGTCTTTGAATATAAGAGTCCAGCTATTTTTCCTAAATCTTTTATAAATGGTCTTGCATAATTTATAATTCCTAAGAATCTTTGTAATTCTTTTGTATTATTTAGTTTATCTGGCATTTCTAAAACCTTTTTAGTTATATGAGGCTGTAACTTTACTTTTCCCTCTCCTAGGGTTACTCCTAAAAAGTTTATATAATTTTTACACAACTTCATCTTTTTCTTGCTAATTATTATTCCATTTTCTACAAAAAGTTTAAAGACTGGCTGTAAGTGCCCTAAATGTTCTTTTATATCTTTACTAAAAACTAGGATGTCATCTACGTATACAAGTACAAATCTTTTGTATTCTCCAAAGATATTATCCATTTTTCTCTGGAAGATCTGCGGTGCCGTTTTTAGCCCAAAAGACATTACTAGCCAATCAAAATGCCCTTCTGGACAAGTGAATGTCGTCCATTCTATACTATCCTTATGCATTTTCACCTGTCAGTATCCTGATTTACAGTCAAAATTACTAAAGATTTTTTTTCCTTGTATTCTATTTATTAATTCAGTTTTATCTAGTAATTTATATCCGCCTGTGTTCGTATTACCATTGAGTCTTTTATAATTTATTACCATTCTAGCCTTTCCTCTTACTATTTCGCCATGGTTTCTTACCATAAACGCTGTTGATCTGTGTCTAGATGTTGATCTTCTTATTACTCCTAATTCTAATAGTTCTTTAATTTGGATTTTGAAATCCTCTATATCTTGATTCGTTTCTTCTATCGAGGCTATTTTTATTACATAATATGGATTTACAATATCTAACTTACATAATATCTTATTATTTTCCCAATGTTTTAAGGGTTTTTCTCCTATTATTTCTATTTCGTCTAGAGTTCTAATTATACTGCCTAGGTCCTTTTGGTTTTCTATTATTCCTATTCTTTTTATTCCTGTTTGGAAATTGTATAATTCTGTTTCTACTTCTATAAAATCATAGTTTTTATCCATGGTTTCGTCTTCTTTTAATAGTAAATTTAGTTCTTTTTTACAACAAGTTTTATTACTCTCGCATTCTTCACAATATTTATCTTGTTTTATATCTTCTAGACATTTTTGCCTTAAAGTTGTCTTTATTATAGTTGTCTGTACAGGCGTATGGGTTATGTTTTTAAAAACGCTTACTCCGTCTCTACTTATTAAACAACTCTCATTATTGTACAACATAAAACTTAATCTTATTACAAAGTGTACATTAATATCTAAATCTCTAACCCATATCTTATCCATTTTATAACTTGGTTTATAAAATTCAGAACAAGTATTTATAAAACTAATTTGTGATTTATTAATATAATGTTTATATATATTATGCGTCCCGTCCATTTGCATGGCTGCGACAGGCTTATCTAGTGTTTTTATTAATTCTGGTGGTACTGTTTTCTTGTTTATGATGAACTTGGTACATCCTGAATCTACCCACGCTAAAGTTTCTATTTCATATCCTTCTATTTTAAGTCTTACTAAAACTTTTAAAGTACTTAGTCTTTTATCTTCATTACATATAAAGGTATCGTATACTTCTTCACTCATTAGTTCTTCTAAATAGTCTTCTTTCATACTTTCAGGTTGCTTTCCTTTTTCTAATTGTTGTAATCTTCTTTCTAGTTCTTCTACCTTTCTTTTTAACTTTAAAATCCTTTCATTTCTTATAGATTTATCTTCTTTTTAAAATTCTTTTTTGTCATTTATTATTATGTTTAGTTCTTTTTCTATGCACATTATACATCCTTCTTTGCAACAACTCGTGCATTTAGCCCTTTTTTTTTTACTAGGATACCATTTGCAAATAAAACAAGGGTTACTATCTAAACCTTTACCTTTTTTAAATCATGATTACATTCTTCTATTATATTCATTAAATTTCCTATATGCAAATTATCTAATTGTTCTAATCCTATATTATTTATAAGATCTTCTTCTTCTGAGTCTGAGGAATTTGATTTTTCTCTTTCTTCTGCCTCCAAACTTATTATAGAATTATACTTTCATTATCTGACATGTATTCGTCTACACTTATTAGAGTTTCTTGAAAGTCTTCTATTAACTGCGAATTTCTAGTTTTATTGTTCATTCTTTTTGGACAAGTATTGACTAAATGTTCTATGTTTCCCACAAGTAAAACATTCTAATTTGTTTTTGTAGTTTCTATTTGTTTTATATTTTCTAACATGTCTATCTCTATTTAAATATGGTTTTTTAGCTGACGACTTTCTAAGGTAATATTTTCTTCTACCATAATTCTTATTATATTACGGTTTTCGATATTTTTTACGTCTTTGTCTATCTTTATGGTAATTCTGTGTTGTGTATACTACTTCTTTACAAAAACCCATTTCATTCTATTTTAACTGTTTTTGTATTTGTAGGTTTGTACATTTTTTTTGTAAAATAGTCATTACATGTTGTATTCTATGTCATTGCCCATTTGCATTAGGATTTTGTATCACTCCTTCTCTTTTGTACCATGTTTCTTCTATTTTTCTTCCTAAGGCTCCTGGTAATTTATTAAAGAGCTTTTTACTTAGATCTTGGTCAAATGTGTTTCCGCTAATAGTACAATAATAGAAAAAGTCGTTTAAATATGGAACCAACTACTTATACTTAATTGTTCTAGTTTTATTAAAGCATCTCTCTATAGTGTTATTAATCCACTATTTGGGTCTTCGCCAGTGAGTAAAATATGAATTTGATTAGTAAAATTATAAGGATTTGCTCCTATTGGTACTAAATTCTGAAATTCTTGGGGAAACTCTACTTTATATGCTTCCCACACTCCTTTAGCTGATTCTCCTAGAAAAGTTTCTAAGTATCTATACATAGTTTCTGCATCTGATTCTGAGTAATTTTTAATATAGTCTGGCACCACTATTCCTTTCCAAAAATCTATTACTGAATTCCACATTTGTGGATCGTGTGCAGCTATATTTAATATCTTACCTTTACTACCTCCTTCTTGTAGTTTAATCGGTTCTTCTATAGGAATTATTTTACCTATTGGTTTTACATTTTCTTGAGCAGTCTCTCCGACCCTGTATACTCGTCTTCTAGGTATATTACTCATGCTAGTGTCTACCGTGAATGATTGTTGAGGAGTCTTTTGGAAGGGTGTTGAACTTGTAGACTCCATTAATTCTTTTTGACTTATTAGAGATTCTATTTCAATGTCATAATTTTCGTCTTCTACGTCTTTTATTATTCTATTCATTTGTTCTAATTTTGACTGAATATCATATTCTTTCATATATCCAATATTATCTGTTCTTAGTTCGCATCTTTTAAAATGTATTTTAACTTCTTCTAAGTATAAGTTTCTTGATTTACAACANCATTATTTTTATAAATTTCTTTAGCTTTTTCTATTGCTATGTCTACTTCAAACTCATCTTCTGGTAAAATTTCTATGTTCATCATTTCGTTGTTTCCTTCATCTATTGTACTTTCTGTTGTACTTTCTTCATTTATCCCTTGTTGGGGTGTATAATTATAATCTGTAAATCTAATTGATGTTTCTCCCTTCGAGTTAGTATACATTAGATGAGATTCTGGTTTTAAAACCTTCTTCTTATTAAAATTTTTTAGATTCCATTCTAATCCTGCGTACTTTTCGGGGTCTATTTTTATTGGCTTTATTAGTTTAATTCCTTTATTTCCCATTACTTCTACTACATCATCTATTTTTAATCTAAATTTAGTATTACTATCATCTGTCATTTTTCCTAAAAATCCTATACACATTAAGAGATTATTTATGTTAGTCATTTCTTCGTATCCTTTAGTCTGTATTCCTATTTTTATGTTTTTTCCAAATTCTAGCATATTCATCATAAAGTCCGGGATTATATAAAAAATTCCTCCATTATTTGTCATGTCTACCTCTGATAATCCTATTATAGATTTCTTTAATTCTGACCATCTATCATCATATACTACTACTAGGACTTTTGTTCCTAGATTCTTTCTAGTTAATCCTTTAAGTCCTATAATTATTAGTCTCATATGCATTAAATTCTTTTTAAACCTTTTTACTTCTTTCATTGATTCTGGATTAATTAGGCTTAAAGTTGTAAAATTGTCTCCTATAGCTGATATCTGTTCTTCTCTATAGTGTTTGTATAACTGAGTTGTATTACTGAGCCATCTAGTTTTGTATAAGATTCTTGGGTCTAAGAGTCTTAGCTGATTTTGTGGGAAAATTTCTATATTCTTATCTACATCTATTATTTCATCTAACTGTTGGTTATCTTCTTCTTTTCGTCTGCTTAGTATTCTTGATAATACATTATTACTTAGTCTATTTTCTTAGCAGCTTGGTCTCGATCTAACTGAAAGAAAGTCCATTTTTTCTGCTTTTTACTTATTCTTTTTTTTTTGTTGCATTATTTCTATTTTTTCTAATTTACTTATCAAGTTTTCTATTTCGTAATTATTACTAGATTTCTTTACTTCTTTTTCTTTTAGCAACCTATCTAATTTATTATCTACTTCTATTAATAATGCTACTATAACGTTATTTTGTTTAATTATTACCTGGTCTGACTTAGATCCTGGTATAAAATCTTTAAAATCTTGTGGAAAAGATATAATTTTTTCCAATAGTTGTAAGGCTTCTTTATGTATATCTGTTGTTTTCATGAAAGAGAAATTGTTTTTAGGTCCTCCAATCTCCTTTTTACGTCTTCTATTTCACTAAATAGTAATTTTAAAATTTTTTCTTCTTTTTCTTGTTTATCAGCCCTTTTGTCTGAAGAAAATATTCTTTTTTCTATTTCTTTTTCTTGTGTCTTTAAAAAATCCAAATTTTCTTCTAATTTTATAAAAACTTTATTTTGTTTTTCTATTAATAAACGTATCTCTTTTAAAACTTGTCGATTATGTTTATTATCCTGTTGAAACTTTTCACTTAGATTTATTATTAAATCTACTAAAGTATTGTATTCCTTGTCTTCTGTATGTAGAATATGTTCTCCGTTACTGAAATTACACTTTATAATAGTCTGATCTTTTAAACTTCTATCTTTCTTTTCAAAGGGTATTTTTAAGTCTAAATATTCTAAGTGCTTTAGATTATCTATTTTGATTAGCCTAATGGTATCCAATTTTTTTCTTTTTTTAATTTTTCTTTAATTATGTTTTTCTTTGTACGATTCCACTTAAGATCCATTAATTAAAGATTATTCGTTTAGTTAAAGGATATTGTCCCATAAATATTATTTATCCTAATGGGATATGTTTTATCTCGTTTCTGATTAACTTACGATAATATTTTTCTCGTTCTATTTATATGGTTAATATTTTTATTTCTGAAATAATACGATTTTTAAGTTCTGGGTTGTTTAATTTGCCTGCTTCTGGTCTTTTGCAAAGAGCTAATTATATTTCTAACCTATCTATATAGTCTGTATAATTGCTAATATTCTCTAAGGTAATATATATCAGTTTATAGTGGCAACCTATAAATCTAGTGAAACTATGTTGTTTCATAAGATTGTGGCCCAAAAACCTTCTAGTCTTATCCTAAAGGTGCGCTATATCTAAAAGTCCTTTTATAATATCCTATTCTTCTCTTTCTTTCTAGTATATCGCTTGCTACGGCAGTTATTTCTCAATGAAGTCTATGTAGTATGTTATCTACTTGATAGTATTCCTTGTATTGCTCTATAAAATATTTTAAGTCTAATAAGCCAGCTATATTTCTTTTCGTTATTAAGTATTTTTAGTTGTTCTCTATGAATATTTTTAAAATTAATACCTATATCTTTAGCGTACCAAGTTCTTCTCATATATTTACTATTTCTTTTGTCTTAATAATACTATCCACCTATATTCTAAGGCGGATATTCTATCTATGAGTCTGGATAATCTTTCTCTATTAGTCTTATTGGTATGTAAATATCTATATACTTCGTATAATAAGTCTAATTCTTTTCTTATTTCT
>ML464895.1:0-46268 GCA_005239535.1 Nicotiana rustica | reverse complement strand
GTTGATTGTTGGAGCTTATTTCTTTTGTTAGACTGTTTTAAATGATTAAAAATGTCCGTATTTCTATGAATTTAGTCAATGATGAGTAAATTTCTCTAGTAAATGAATTGAGTATTGTTGTAACGGTTGGCTAGTCTGGTTCCACGACAGGCGCCATCACAACCCGCAAACTGGCCGTGACAGTAACTCTAGATGAATGTGAAGTTTACTAGTCAAGCTGTATACCGGCGTGCCTACTGATGAGGCCTATCTCTCTGACTGTCAGGACATGCAGGTAAGAGATGCATCACCCCGACAAAAGACGAAATAATGTAGCGACTATGAGGCAACTGGAAAAATTAAACTTAAACCAAATTGATATACATGATATACTGAATGTAATTGAGGAGTCAATAATAATTTGGAAACATACTTATCTGTCTCCGACTCATATCATATAAGTAATACTTAAATAAACTATCCAGTCTCACATAGGGATCGATATGTATATGTATAGCCCCATAGGCAATTGTATAGCCCCGTAGACAAATGTATAACCCCGAAAGCATCTGTCTAGACTCGTAGGAATATAGTAATACAGTAGATACGAGTAATGCCAAACTAAATACGAGTTCCCAACAAGGGATAGTTGCATCATGAGCAAGATGGAATAATACAACACATGATCTTTATGAATGATTATCCTTGGGTATACTATGCTCATAACTTACTTAACTATGGATTCATGCCATCTAAAGATGAGAAATAGCCTTTAAATACCTTTCATCAATTTCTCAACAACTTTATACACTTAACATGTGCAACACATCCATCTACAATCAATGATGTTATCGTCAAGCTATGAATGATACAGCTATTATATATAGAATGACAAACTTATTCTATAACAAAATGGGCAGCATCTTCCCTATTTATTTTACAATCCTCAGGTTCCAAAAAACAATAACAATCACAATAATAAGCAACTACACATTTAGCTCTTCAACCAACACAAAGGATAAGTTGAGCGATAAGCTCGGGTTGCAACTAGTAAAGCTATACTTTAAACCCTTCTTTATTTAAAGTACAACATACTTAAGTATTATTTAAGTCTTACTTCATGATTTCTAGCCATAATACAACATATAAGAAACTCCAAAACAATCCAGCAACTATAGCAAGCTATATACGACTTTCAATAGCAGATGCCGCAAGTTCTAACTTTAACAACTTAAACAAGACTTTGATATGCTTAAATACATGTAGAAGAAGGAGATTCTTACCTTAAATAACAAGAACAACCCCTAACTTGATCATAATTCAACTTGAATATCCACAAATCAACTACAACAAGAAAAGAACAAGCTTATACAAGTACTAAGATCTTTCCGAAGGAAGAATCACCTCAAAACCTTAGCAGGATTTGCTTGAATGATAGTGAGATGCTTAGGGAGCTTAAGGTTATGTTTTGGATGAGAATGAGGTGGGAAAAGGGCTGCCCCACTTCATAACATTAAAATTAATCTCAACCGCCTATGTGGGTCCCAATGGAGCTGCCTGGGAAGTCCAGCTAAAACTCCCATATCCCTCTACCCCAGAATCATATCGACAAATGATTTAATGCGTTGAAAAATAGACTCATAGACCTTCAATTTGGTTAGTGGATCACCCTATAACTCGAAGTATATTGGGAGAAAAGCATAGTGACATCAAACTTAAATTTCAATAAATTTACGAACATAACTTGCAATAACTTTTCTTGACTTTTGTTTTACATCTTGCTTGAATTCAACACTTAGCATATGAATATTATACAGTTCGAATACATCGTAATATGACCTTCTTATCATGTTAAGTACTCCTAGTATTACCCCAACAGTACGAGTTATCACATTGGCTCCTACCTTTAATGTACAGTCCGTAAATCGCTCAATAAGTTGGAAATTTCATGAAAATTCACCCACTTCAATCTACTTAACCTCTAACCCTTCTGAAATTTACTAAACATAGTTAAAATCACTTATTGTCACGACCCAAAATCTCACATGTCGTGATGGCGCCTATATTAATACTAGACAAGCCAACAACCTCAATAAACCACTAATTCCTTTAAGTTTGAAAACACAATAAATAAATTTAAGAGTAAAATCCCAAATTTTCTGATACAAAATACTATCTTTATACAATACACTCCCAAAACCTGATGTCACTAAGTACATGAGCATTTAAATGACAACACAGTCTGACTGGTGAGAACACTGTTTGAAAATATAAAGTCAAGGTATGCGGACGTCAAATCAGCTACCTCGATAGTCTCCAATAGATAAATCTCAAAAATCTAGCAACCGCCGTATCCAGAAGTACCTGGATCTACACACGAAGTGCAAAGTGTAGTATGAGTACAACCGACCTAATGTACTCAATAGTAACAAGACTAACCTTTGGGTTGAAAGTAGTGACGAGCTTAACAGGAACAACCCAATTATAGAAAATAACAGTGCAAAAATGTAGACATGCTTTCAAGTTCACCAGTTAAACTCAATACAAGGAAAATAGATAAAATCTGAATGATATGAGAAATATGACATCTCTATGTCTACATGCCAATGCACATGTCCTATGTGACACAACATAATGAAAATCTTACGTTCTCGTACTCTCAGAGTACTCAATCACTCAGTACTGTATATGGCAAATCCCGCTCAGGGAAGATCCATCCCAAGTATATATACATAATAAATGACATTCAGTCACTCAGTACTGTACAAGGAACTCCATCCCAAATATAAATGTACATCTCAACTCCATGCCCAGGGAACTCCATCCCAAATATAATATCCACTACGCTCACTGTGGGGGGTACAGACCCCGGAGGGGATCCTTCAGCCCAAGCATTATAATAAGCCAATCTGACCTGCTACGGCGTGCAACCTGATCCCATAAATCCCTCACAATCAGGCCCTCAACGTCACTCAGTCACCAATCTCTCCAGTCTCTTGGGCTCACAATGTCATGAAAATTAGCCCAATAATGATGGTGTGGTGTATCAATAAATAGAAACAGAGACTGAGATATGATATGAAATGAATGAATGTGACTGAGTATAATTTCAATTTAAGCAAATAACTCAACAACAAAAATTGCCTCAGTGGATCCCAATAATACATGCATAAACCTAAGCATGATTTTTAATATGAGTCTCAGCTCAATTTCTCCAACACGTGGAGAATCTGTGGATAATGACATGATTATTTGATTATACAATTCCTCATAATCAATTAAGTCACAATTTCTATGGTGCACACCCACGTGCCCGACACCTAGCATGTGCGTCACCTCCAAACAAATCATATAACACGTAGTTCAGGGATTCATACCCTCAGAACAAAGTTTAGAAGTGTTACTTACTTCAAACCGTGCGAATTCTCTATTCCAATATGCCCCTGCCTCGCGAATCGGCCTCCGAACGCCTCAAATCTAGTTACAATTGATTCGATACCGCCGACACAATTTATAGGACTCAATTCCATATGAAAATACTAAATTTCCCAATTAAATCCGAAAATCAACCCAAAAATCAATAGTGGGGCCCATGTCTTGAAAACCCACAAATGTTTTAATATATGAACGCCCATTCAACCACGAGTCCAACCATACCAAATTTACCAAATTCAGATATCAACTCGACCCTCAAATCCTCAATTTAACCTTAAGGGTTTTCACAAATTTTCCAACTTAAAACACCAATTAAATGCTAAAAATAACAATAGAATCGGGTAATTTGACCAAAATTGAGTTAAGAACTCTTACCTCGATGTTTTCCTTGAAAATCTCCCAAAAATCGCCTCTCCCCAAGCTCCAAATCGTCAAGAACAAACCAAGCTGCCCCAAAAACTAGCCTTCAAGATCGCGATGAGGCCCACGCAAACGCGAAGCGTTGGCTCGACAATCATATGCTGTCACGACCCAAAATCCCTCCGAAGGAGTCATGATGGAACCTTGTCTCTAAAACTAGGTAAGCCAAACACATACTGAAAAATAACAAATTCTACTAAACAGCTGATGAACATGAACCCAAAATTTCTAAATATTCCAATAGTCTCAACATGATACAATAGCCCAAAACCGGCAGTACAAGTCATAAGCCTTTCTAGGAGTATATTTAAATAATGAATATGTCACTGTACCAAAATAGAAGGAAACAATGGAAATAATTACAATAGAAGGTGACTTCGGAGCTTGCGAACGCCCAACAGGTGTACCTTGAAGTCTCCGGCCACATCAAGCATAAGTCTCAAAACCGGATCGATCCAAAGTACTTGGTTCTACACAAAACAATGTGCAGAAGCATAGCATGAGTACACCATAGTGGTACCCAGTAAGTATCGAGCCTAACCTCGATAGAGTAGTGACGAAGCCAGGTCAAGACACTCACTGAACGACTAAACCTGTGCAAGATATGACATAAAGATAACAAGGATGGAATACCAAAGAAATGCCAATAACAGACATAAATCATATTGCAAACAATAGTAACGATAAGGGAAACACGAATGGCAACAAGAAATAACCAAGTAATTAAACAATAACATAGTCGGGGTACGGATGAAGTGTAAATGTACTTGGGTAGGGAAAACGATGTCAACTCAACCAATCAAGTCATTTCTAACACAATTTCAATAATCCCACTTCTCTAAATCTCATATCATAAATCACAACTTCCAGACCTTTAACACACATGGCACCTTGTGCCCACGTTTTCCATCTCACTTCGCACGGAGAGATCTGCGTGCTACTCAGTACATAATATCCGTGACAAATGTTAATTAGGATGTTCAAGAGACTTTATGTATATATCGTAAAGCAAAACTACAGCTTCTAAACCAAGTAGGAAATCAATGAGAAAATAATTTTATTTTGGAAATTTGGGTAATGAAAATAACCTTGTCAAATAAATTCAACATCAGATAAGCTATTGAATTTAATATAGAATTTATTAAATTGCAATATAATAACAAGTCCTTTTCAAGTAAAATAAAAACCTCAGACAGGCCAAGGAGATTAAGTTGACAAATCAATGGAAGTAAAATATGACAACTATTAAAAATGGTAAGTATCGAAATAACGGCGAGTTTTAACTTAAAAGTCACACGGGGTAGCATCATATTACTTCTTTTATCTAAAAGCACTATATTACTAACAACTCAGCAGTACATGAGGTAATGACTCAACGTAGTAATGCCACCTTGAAATCAATTTACCATAATAATAGTATTAGGAAAAGAACTCAGGAGATGACGGCAAGGCGATAAGTCAATGACAATAACTCAATCCTCGAAAAAGCAGTGAAGAACCGGAAATAAAAAATTTCAGAGTGCCGTATGAAAGAACCGAAGACAAATAAAATAGGGAATACAAAACACAAAATATGTTGCGGCGTGCAACCCGCTACAATATAATATCAATATCAAAATTCACCCTTATTCCACCATATCAATTCACCCGTAATCCACCTGTTGCGGCGTGCAACCCGATCCCACCGTACAATATCAATATCATGGCAATAAATAAAATATGTTGTGGCGCGCAACCCGATCCCACCATATAATATCAATATCATAATTCACCATTATTTCACCATAACAATCCACCCTTATTTCACATTTTGCGGCGTGCAACCCGATCCCACCATATAATAGCAATATCACAATATATATATCCTCCCTTATTTTACCACCTCACTTATTTCACCTTTTGCGGCGTGCAACCTTATCCCCCATGCCACGACCCAAATTCTATATCAGGCCGTGATGGCGCCCCACACCGCTACCAGGCAAGCCAACACTAATCAACTGGTGGGTTCTTATTTATTTTACTAAACAACTCTAATATTCTACTTATCTTAAATTTAACGTATATGATAAATAACAAATCTTAAGGTATATGAAACAATAATAATTAAAGGAGCCCGTAGTTATATGATTACAACCCAAAAATCAAGTCTACTAACAAGTGCCAAGGATCTAGTGTCACAAGTGTGTGGGCATCTAGTAGAATATACAAAAAAAAGACTACCCTACTGTCCAAAATAAATAGATAGATACAAGCAAATGAAAACTACGGTATGCTGCTGAACGGCTAGAATGGGCAGCTCATCGTAACCCCGGTCCAAATCAAGAATGTGCTCCTGGCGGATAACTAGATGCACCTGCCTCAGATCCTGTACAATTAAGTACATAAGTGTAGTATGAGTACATAAACAATATGTACCTAGTAAGTATCTAGTCTAACCTCGAAGAAGTAGTAACGAGGGGTCGACTTTGACACATACTAGGGCCAAAAATATAATAATGTAAGAATTTAAAATAAGCACAATATGAGGAAATAATAAACATTCAGAATGCGAAGTAACTGAACGACTTTAACATCAACATGGAAGAATGCGAACACTTCCTTCTTTTAACAAATACTCGCCAAATAGTAAATTTACACCAGTTAAATAAAGGACTTTCAATACTTTTATAGTACATAAATACTACCGAGGACGTTCAGTCCGATCCAACATAAAAATAAAAATTCTGCACTACCAAGGGTCGAACGGTGCGAACCATAGATGCGTCTATTACCCCGCTCGCGAATCATTCATGCGACGCGGTCAAACATAAAAGTAACGAAATACCCCACTCGTGAATCATTCATGCGATGCGGTTTAAATATAAAAGTAAACGATTACCCCGCTCGCAAACATACCTGTGAGGTAGTTAAAAGTAGATTTTTCTCAGAATACTTTAGTATTCCTCCATCCTTTTCAAAATAAATAGTTCAAATGGAAACCTTCAAGGTCCCGATGTTTATAGCAAGTTCAACTTCTTCCCATAACGTTTAACCACAACTAAATTCCGCTACTTTAGAAGGCAAACCATAAATATAGAGTAACAACTATATCAACACAACATGATATAGGCCTAAACTACTCGGACATTTGTAACATTAGTAGCTAGATACGGACTCTCATCACCTAGTGCGTACGTAGCCCCCACATATAATCATACATCAATTAAATTCACCTATTCCCTCTTACAAGGTTAGAAAAGAGACTCACCTTGTCCCAAGGATTACTTCCAAACTCAAGAATGCGTTCAAACCCTTAAACCGGAGCCAAACGATCCAAAATTATTCAAGTCGGTGTGGTACCTCCGGAGCATAGAAACATGAAAAACGGGATGAACTCCTGATAAGCTGGGAGGTAAAGCGAGCTCATAAGCAACCTCCCCAACTCGCCTCAACACCTCAAATGGGCCTATAAACCTGGGGCTCAACTTGCCCTTCTTCCCGAATCTCATAATTTTCTTCATCGGCAAGACTTTCAAGAGAACCTTCTCGTCGACCATAAATGATACATCACGCGCCTTCTGATCCGCATAACTCTTTTGTCCGGATTGTGCCGTGCGAAGTCTCTCCTGAATCAACTTTACCTTTTCCAAGGCATCCTTTATCAAATCAGTACTGTATAACTTAGCCTCGCCAGGCTCAAACCACCCGATGGGAGAACGACTTCGCCAACTATATAAAGCCTCAAATGGATCCATATCAATGCTGGACTGATAACTGTTGTTGTAAGCAAACTCGGCCAAGGGAAAGAACTGATCCCACTGCTCTCCAAAGTCAATCACTCATGCTCTGAGCATGTCCTCCAATATCTGAACTTTCCGCTCCATCTGCCCCTCGGTCTGTGGATGGAATGCTGTGTTGAGCTCTACGCGGGTGCCCAACTCACTCTGTACGGCTCTCCGGAAATGCAAAGTGAACTGGGTACCTCTATCTGATATGATGGACACATGCACACCGTGCAACCGAACTATCTCCCGAATATAAATCTGGGCCAACCTCTCTGAAGTATAAGTAGTGTCTACAGGTATGAAGTGTGCCGACTCGGTCAACCTGTCAACAATGACCCAAACCGCATCGAACTTTGGCAAAGTCCGTGGCAACCCAACTACGAAGTCCATAGTGATGCGCTCCCATTTCCACTCAGGTATTGTCATCTGCTGAAGTAGGCCTCCTGGACTCTGGTGCTCATACTTAACCTGCTGGTAATTTAGGCACCTAGCTACATACTCCACTATGTCTTTCTTCATTTACCACCACCAGTAATGCTGCCTCAGGTCGCGATACATCTTCGTAGCACCTGGATGAATAGAATACTGTAAACTGTGTGCCTCCTATAGAATCCTCTCCCTAAAGTCATCAACATTAGGAACACATAGGCGACCCTGAAGTCGCAGAACACCATCCTCGCCAATAGAAACCTCCCTGGCACCATCCTGTAGTACCGTTTCTCTAAGAACTTCCAAATGCGAATCATCAAACTGCCGAGCCTTCATCTGTCCCAATAATGAAGACTGAACTACAACACATGCAAGAACTCGGTTGGGCTCTAAAATGTCCAGCCTCACAAGTCTGTTAGCCAAGAACTGAATGTCCAAAGATAGTGGCCTCTCCTCCGCTGAAATGAATGCCAAGCTACCCATACTCAACGCCTTCCTGCTTAAGGCATCTATGACCACATTTGCCTTGCTCGGATGATAAAGAATGGTGATGTCATAGTCCTTTAGTAACTCAAGCCATCTACGCTGCCTCAAATTAAGATCCCTTTGCTTGAACAAGTGCAGTAAACTGTGGTGGTCGGTATAAACCTCACAGGACACTCCATACAAGTAATGCCCCCAAATATTAAAAGCATGAACAATCGTTGTAAACTCCAAATCGTGCACATGGTAGTTCTTCTCATGAATCTTCAACTGATGTGAAGCATATGCAATAACTCATCCCTCCTGCATCAATACACATCCCAAGCCAACACGTGAAGCATCGCAATAAACTGTATACATCCCCGAACCGGAAGGCAACACTAGAATCGGTGATATGGTCAAGGCTGTCTTGAGCTTCTGAAAGCTCGCCTCACAATCATCAGACTAACAGAAAGGAGCACCCTTCTGGGTCAATCTAGTCAAAGGTGCTGCAATGGATGAAAAACCCTACACAATTCGGCGATAATAACCTGCTAACTCCAGGAAGTTCTTGATCTCAGTCACATGAGTGGGACGTGGAAAACTATGAACTGCCTCAATCTTCTTAGGATCCACTTTAATACCCTCTCCCGATACAACATGCCCTAAGAATGCCACTGAATCTAGCCAAAACTCACACTTGGAGAACTTATCATATAGCTTTTGCTCTCGCAATGTCTGAAGCCCTACTATCAAATGCTGCTCGTGCTCCCCAGGCTACGTGAGTATATCAAGATGTCATCAATGAAGACAATAACAAAAGAATCAATATAAGGCCTGGACACCATGTTCATCAAATCCATAAACGTCGTTGGGGCATTAGTCAAGCCAAAGGACATCACAAGGTACTCATAATGACCATATCTAGTACGAAAGGCAGTATTTGGAACATTAGAGTCCCTAATCTTCAGCTGATGGTACCCCGATCTCAAGTGAATCTTAGAAAACACTCTAGTACCCTGCAACTGGTCAAATAAATCATTGATGCATGGCAACATGTACTTGTTCTTCATGGTAACTTTGTTCAACTGGCTGTAGTCAATACACATCTGCATGGTCCCGCCTTTCTTTTTCACAAATAATACTGGCGCACCTCAAGGTGACACACTCGGTATGATAAATCCCTTAGCTATCAACTCTTCAAGCAGTTCTTTCAACTCTTTCAATTCTTTTGGAGCCATACGGCACGATGGAATAGATATAGGCTTGGTGCCTGGAGCTAAGTCAATGCAAAAATCAATATCACGATCTAGCGGCATGCATGGAAGGTCAGAAGGAAACACATCACCAAACTCCCGTACTACTTGCACTGAATCAATCATCTGAGACTCTGCGGTAGTGTCCTGAACATAGGCTATATAAGCCAAACAACCCTTCTCGACCATATGTCGAGCCTTCAGAAAAGAGATAACCCGACTAGATGTACTGACAGATGAACCCTTCCACTCCAACCTCGGCAACTCTGGCATCGCTAAGGTAACAATCTTGGCATGGCAATCAAGGATGGAGTGATATGGAGATAATCAATCCATGCCTAGGATGACCTCAAAGTCGGTCATATCAAGTAACAAAAGGTCCGCTCTCATCTCGTAACCACAAAATGTGACCACATAGGACCGATAGATTTGATCTACAACCACTGAATCGCCCACAAAAGTGGACACATAAACATGAGTACCTAAGGACTCTCGAGAAATACCTAGGAAATGAGCAAACAGAGATCACACATATGAATAGGTAGACCCTGGATCAAATAATACTGAAGCATCCCTACCGCATACTGAAATAATACCTGTGATCATGGAATCTGAGGCTACAACATCTGGTCTGGCCGGGAAAGCATAGGATCTAGCTGGAGCACCAGCAAGCTGGCCTCTGCCTGACTGAACAATAGCTAGCTGACCTCCCCCTACGTGGCCTCCACCTCTAGGACAACCCTTACCAGCTTGTCCCCTACCTCTGGGCTGCCGGGCGGCTGGTGCTGAAATCATGGGTTGCTGCCCCTGCTGTAATGCATTGCCCCGAAGCCTGGGACAAGGTCTCTCCATGTGACCCGAATCTCCACACTCTGATGGTAGCTCTCAATCCTCTGAGCGATCTCCACCACTAGATTATGACCAATGCCCATCTCAACCTCCCAGGCCATGCTAGCCCGAATAGTATGGTGTAATCCCGCAACGAATCTCTGCACTTTCTCTTCCTCGGTAGGAAGTATCATAAGAGAATTGCGAGATAATTCGGAGAATCTCGCCTCATAATCAGTCACTGACATGTGGCTCTGCTCAAGCTGGTCAAACTGATGCCGCAACTCTTCCCACTTGGAGGGCGGAATGTACCTATCCAAGAAAAGCTGTGTGAACTGGTCCCAAGTAATAGGAAGAGAACCCGCTGGTCTGCCAAGAATATAAGACTGCCACCATCTACGGGCCATGCCCTCCAGCTGGAAAGTGGTGAAGTCAACCCCATGAGAATCCAATATCCTCATGTTGTGCACTCTGTCCCTGCACCTATCAATGAAATCCTGAGCATCCTCATGACGCTGGAAATAAGCCAGCCTGGGTCATAGTGTTCATGAACCACATCATACGGCCCATAACCTCCTGGAAGCCCGACGCTGTCATGAAATCTGCCGGGGCAGGCTCTGCTGCGGGCACCTCGCCCTGCTCCTCAAAAATAGGATCCTCTGTTGGATTTTTGTTTTTCCTTAAAGCGAAGAGATTGGGTTTATAACATTTTGGACAACTCCCTTTTAAGGTTAAAAGGGTTAAAAGGAAGAGTCGCCACCTAACGATTTTGATGGTGCGTTAGGGCACCTTGAGTAATTAACTGATGAAACTAGTTTGCGTTACCAGAGATTTGGGTAAGGGCTTGAAGTTATCCCAAGGTGAAGGTATTAGGCACCCCTCAGGATCCACAACTGTGGTTCCCGGCCAAATGGTTTTCGTGAATTCGGACAGTAAGCAGATAACAAATAAGGCTCATCTAAGAGGGGATTTTGAACAAGTATTGAAGTTTATTAGAAAGTTGAAAGCAATCAAAGTAAATATTTGAGAAAAAGATGTCCTAGGTTTCAAGTAATACGGCTCACATCAATGCAATACCCGATAGGCAGAGCTACACGTGGTATTAGCGCACCAGTCATCATATCCATATTCTACCCTTTCCCACCCCGTGAGGGTATTTGAAACGTGTGTTGGTCACGAACTCTATTACGTGTTATTACCCGCCCCATCCTATCAGTCCTGGAGGAGGCTAGGACTACTATTCCTAAAAGGGGAAGTACTAGGCTGAACCCTTAGGTTTAAAGGACAGAATGCTAAGCGACAAGTAAGAACAGTTAGGACTGCAAACAGAGGGGAAACACATAGATGCAAATTCAAGGCTCAGATACTCCTCCACAAGTTACATGCATAATAAGCACGACCAAAACACAAGTAAGGTCTTTAACTTCAGATCCTAAGACAGGATGGCTACATGTGAATACAATAGCGAGACAAATTAATTACTGAATTTTAGTAGAAGAAATAACCTAGTCAGTTTTAACTGCCATTAGCTAAGTTATGCACAAAGGTAAACAATTTTCAGTTTTACAAATGTTGATACCTAAGGCTTGCCTAGGTGTGTGGAAATACTGAAATAGTGAATAGACAAAATGAATCAGTTTTAGACTTAGAGGTGATTAAACTAATGTGGATGCAATTACCTACAAAACACGATATTTAAATGCATACAGGGGTAGAATGATGCAAACCTATGCATGCTTTTCTAAATGCACAAAACGTTTTCAGAAATCAGAATCTATTATTAGCGAGATTTGCGTATTAACAGAAGGTACAGAGACACAATGTCATTAAGTTGCTGGACCTAGCACATGATTTCCAGATGTTCACGGCAGCCTACTTAACATAAGATTATAACACTGACGACATGAGCATGCTGAAATGAAATCTTAAAGTAACATGATCTCTAATGCAAATATTGACAATTGATGTTATTATTTTACCTAAAACAGGATTTCTAGATGTAAGAATTATGAACATGCAGAGGCAGTAACACTGTGACAACCATTTTATAGTTATTTTAACTACGACCAGGATTTCTGAATGAGGCATTTGCGAAGATGATACAGCGATTATAACAGCTTTTACTGAACATGATTCTCTAAGCGGACATGAGTAAAGTGTACATGCTGAGGTAAATAGACCTAAAAACATGGAGTCTAATGCATGCATGGAAAATATTCCTAAATATGTGATTATTGCACACATAGGTAAAATAAACCCTATAATCATGTTCTCTACCCGTAATATACTAGCAAGCATAACCCACCCATTTCACTATCCAAACTCAGAGTTGTTTTTACAATTAATTATTACAGACCAGCGATCATAAATTACATAAATGAATAAGAAAATTAAGAAGTTATACTATAGGGAGCATAACAGTAGGCCCAAGTATCCAGATCCAAACATGCCATATGCTATGACCTTTTGTAACCCAGTTGTGTCAGAGTTCCTAAGGATCTCAGAGGATCCCAGGCAGTGCTCACACCCAAGTTCCCTAGCCAGGAATGAGTAAGTGCAGTGTGGAATGCCAGCCTTGTGTGTCAGAGTTCAATAGGTACTCAGATGGTCCCCAAGGTAGTGCTCACACGAAGGGGGATGAACTTAGCAACTAAGAGTAGTAAAATGTGCTCATAGCTTAAAGGAGTTGAGTTTGAAAAGTAGCTTTGAAATAACTGTTTTGAAAATAGTTTCAGAGAACAACATGTGTTTTATGAAAACTAGTTTAAAGGAAAGACACAGGACAATCACAACTCAGAAGACATGCAGAGTTCAGGGAGAAAACACAAACAAGGATAGGGGAATTAGGGGACAAATAGGTCACATAGTAGAAGCAGACTTGCACACAAATAGTACATAGGATAGTATTACAAGGTTTAAACAATCACAGCATAGTTACCACAAAAAATGTTAAGGCCAAGAATCTAACAATATTAGATTGAGGGAGTGTCAAACAGAGTCAAATATTAGGTCCGAGATTAGGATTACATAATAACTAAACATGATGTGCATGCTTATAACGTTAAGGGGTCAGAAGGTATGGCAGGTTCATGATGAAAGCATATAAGAGAACACTGGACATGCTAAAATAAGAGGAAGAGTAGTCACATAGACAAACAGGTATGCTAGCTTCCTAGGAGTCAGGCAGAATCATGGTGAATCACATAAGGAAAAGCAATAGACAAGTTAGACTAAGGGGGAAAAGGGGAATCACATAGACAAGTAGACATGCTAAACATAGAGAGACAAAGTAAACATGCTAATTTCAAGGCAAATAGTAGAACCACAAGTAGAAGCATGAGAGAAATAAAATGAATCTAAATACGAACAGGAACATGTTGTTTTGGGTACTATAAACTTAAACTAGAAACATACCAGTTTGAATGCAAGATTGAATGCAAAGTGAAGAGTAGTAAAATGAAGAATAGTAGAGCAGCAGTGTGTAGATGCAACATAACAGTAGAGCAGTAGTGCAATAGAATAATAGAATCACCCAGTTTTGGCTTGCAGCCAACTGAGTTGCAAGTAACAACAAGAGAGACAAAAGAGGATATGTGTGAAAGCAAGAGAGAATTCAGAACAATATGAGTGCTCTGTGTCTTAGTTCCCTTTTTATGCTAAAGAGAATAGAGTATTTATAATGCTGAAAACAAGTAAGGAAAATAAGGTAAGGAGTAATAGTTTTAGCATAGTTATGGAAACAATACTCAGTCAGTATCCATTAAAGACATGGGCTCCCTTTAATTAGGGAGTCAAGCTCAAACGGGATAATCGGAGTTAAATAAGGAAAAGGAATCAACTTATGAACTGATTTTACCCCAATAGGAGCAGTAATTTCATGTGGCATATAATAAAGGTAAAATACAGAATATTTCAAACAAGGAAAATGTAGATTGCACATAAATAAGGGAGAATTCGATTTCGTTCTGAAAATCAGTCAAAGAATCATGGATGAGACTGAAGATCTCAAGGGATCAGTGCTAATTAGGGAAAGAATCTCATAAATAAGGAAGCAATTCAAAAATCAATACATAATTATAGGAGATACACACAAAGCATAGATTCAAAGAAAAATGTTACAGCTTTGCGGAAAGATGCATAAAATCAATGGAGTATTTAGGTAAACAAGTAGTCAGACGTAACAATCATCAAATAACACGGGAATCAGAGAAGCCCTAAACAGGAAGTCATAGAACAGTAGAAGATTAAACCCCTAACAACAAAATTAGAACAAGAATCACAAAGAATACATGGATGGTTTCACAGGAAATGAACACACATAAACACATAATTAGAAACGGGCTAGAAAGAATTAGGGCTTTTCAGCATAATAACTCAGACAACGAGGAAACATGAGAGAATCGTTCAAAACGCAGTAGAAATTACTAAAAACTAGAAGTAAAACCATTTTTAAAGGGGGTTAAGAAACCCTAATTTTTAAACTTGAAAGATCGTTTAAAGATGAGGGTTTTTCGGAGACAAAACATGTGAAGAAGCTTCATAATACTGTAGATCTAGAGTAAATCTAAAATAAATCGAAAGACATAGGTTAGGGTTTCGTGAAACCCAGGTAAGTGGGAAGAACCTCAGACGGCACCGACTTAAGCCATAATAGGTTGTAGACCTTACTCAGACGGCCGGGGAGGTCGGAAAGTGGCATGGGACAATGGGAGGCAAGAGAACTGCTCCGAGCTTGCCTGAGGACCCTAGGGTATCACTGGACCGGTGAGGGGTAGGTGGATAACCAAAGGACGGTAAAGGACCATAATTTCCGGTGAGAGAGCTGGTCGGAGAAAGGTGAACAGAACCCATCGGAGGAGAGAAGTCAAGGAGACTTCTCGAGAGAGTTAGAGAGTCACCGAGAGAGACAGAGAGAGAGTGAGTCTTGGAAAATGAGGGGTCGATGGGGCGTTTGGTTGAGTTAATTAAGGAAAGTTGAGTCTGGACCGTTGATCTTGTGTGATCAACGGTTCAGATCAACACGGGGGTTGGGCCGGGTAGGATTATTTAGCTGGGTTGGGTCGATTGGGCTGGCTAAGATCAGATGGGGTTGGGTTGGAAGTGGCTAGAATTTAAAATAAGAATAGGCCAAATGTTAAATACCCAACTTAAATAGGATAATTAATTAATTAAATAGCTGATAATTGTGTAAAACAAAATTAAAACCAAATAAATGAAATTAGGATGATTAACTACTATAAAAGTATAAAAAATGATTAGTTATTTATTTACAAATGGTATAAATGCATATTTGTGCTATTATTGCAAAATTTGCTGAAATTAACTAAATAATGCCAATATTGGCTAATTTATGAAATAATTAAATCCTAAGGGAATTAAAATAGGATATAAATAACATATTGAGTAAGAAAATGATTTGAAATTATTTATAATATCATTTATGCATAATTATGAATAGTTATGGAACATAAAGTATTAAATAAACAAGAAAAGAAATTGATAAAAATATGGAAAAATATCAATTACTGCAAAGAGTGATTTTGAAAGTAGATATGCAATTTTGAAAACAATTTGAGGAAAAATTGGGTATCAACAGTGCCCTCCTTCGGCCTGTGCCTCGACCTCTAGCAACGGGAGGAGCAGCTCCTCCCGGATCTGGAACGTCAGTCGTACGCGTCCTCACCATTTGTGAGATAATAGAATAATGAAGTTTACTATACCTTCGATTGCACGCTAGAAGATGAATAAAGAGTAATTTTCTAACACCCTATAGCCTCCCGAAGATAAGTACAAACGTCCCCGTACCGATCCGCAAGACTCTATTAGGTTTTCCCATTACTTGTGAGACCTACGTGAACCTAGTGCTCGATACCATGTTGTCACGACCCAAATTCCATATCAGGTCGCGATGGCGCCCAACACCGCTGCCAGGCAAGTCAAAACTAATCAACTGGTGGGTTCTTATTTATTTTACTAAACATCTCCAATATTCTACTTATCTTAAATTTAACGTATATGATAAATAAAAAATCTTAAGGTATATGAAACAGTAATAATTAAAGGACCCCGTAGTTAAATGATTACAACCCAAAAATCAAGTCTACTAACAAGTGCCAAGGATTTAGTGTCACAAGTGTGTGGGCATCTAGTAGAATATACAAAAGAAAGACTACCCTACTGTCCAAAATAAATAGACAAATACAAGCAAATGAAAACTACGGTATGCTGCTGAACGGCTAGAATGGGCAGCTCACCGTAAGTTTCGGTCCAAATCAAGAATGTGCTCCTGGCGGATAACTAGATGCACCTGCCTTAGATCCTGTACAATTAAGTACAGAAGCGTAGTATGAGTACATAAACAATATGTACCCAGTAAGTATCTAGTCTAACCTCGAAGAAGTAGTAACGAGGGGTCGAATTTGACACATACTAGGGCCAACAATATAATACTGTAAGAATTTCAAATAAGCACAATATGAGGAAATAATAAACATTCAGAATGCGAAGTAACTGAATGACTTTATCATCAACATGGAAGAATCTGAACACTTACTTCTTTTATCAAATACTCACCAAATAGTAAATTTACACTAGTTAAATAAAGGACTTCCAAAACTTTTATAATACATAAATACCACCGAGGACGTTCGGTCCGATCCAACATAAAAATGAAAACTGTGCACTACCGAGGTTCGAACGGTGCGAACCATAGATGCATCTATTACCCCGCTCACGAATCATTCATGCGACACGGTCAAACATAAAGTAACGAAATACCCCACTCGCGAATCATTCATGCGATGCGGTTTAAATATAAAAGTAAAAGATTACCCCGCTCGCGAACCATACCTATGAGGCAGTTAAAAATAGATTTTTCTTAGAATACTTTAGTATTCCTCCATCCTTTTCAAAATACGACGTTCAAATGGAAACCTTCAAGGTCCCGACATTTATAGCAAGTTCAACTGCTTCCCATAACGTTTAACCACAACTAAATTACGCTACTTTAGAAGTCAAACCATAAATATAGAGTAACAACTATATCAACACAGCATGATGTAGGCCTAAACTACCCGGACATTTGCGAAATTAGTAGCTACGTACGGACTCTCGTCACCTAATGCGTACGTAGCCCCCACATCTAATCATACATCAATTAAATTCACCTATGGGGAAAATTTCCTCTTACAAGGTTAGAAAAGAAACTTACCTTGTCCCCAGGCTTACTTTCAAACTCAAGAATGCGTTCAAACCCTCAAATCAGAGCCAAACAATCCAAAGCTATTCGAATAGGGTAAAAACTAGTCAATATAGGCTCCAAAGATCATACTTCCACTATTAGAGTGATTTCACAACCCAAATTACAAGATTCCTAAAATCCACCCCCAGGCCACGTGCTTGGATTCCGAAAAATTTTGAAGAAAATCGTTACCCATAACATTAGGATCAAGAAAATATGATTTTTACTAGATTCCATAACAAATTTCGTGGTAAAACTCCATTTTTATCAAAACCCTAGGTTTTCATCTAAACCCTTGATTTTCAGTAACAAATTGTACTGTTTGGTTGTATAGAAGAAGTCTTTGAAGTGCAGTTGATCGTCCTCTATCCAATATCGTTTAACTGTCCTGTCTTTCACTTGATCCATCAATTTCACATACAACATATCGTTCGCAGCACAAAGCTTGATTTTATCCATAAAATCATATTCAATTCGAGTAAGTGCATAAGTTGCAACAAATACCTCTTTTTGACTAAGTGCATCAGCAACCTGATTTTGTTTTCCAGGTTTGTGCACCCAAACAAAGTCATATTCAACCAAGAACTCTTGCCACCGGTCTTGCTTCAGACTCAGTTTCTGTTGAGTCTTGAAGTATGTATTAGCCACGTTGTCCATCCGCACCACAAACTTTGTTCCCAGCAACTAGACTCTCCAAACTTAAAGGCAATGAATTACTACAACCATCTCTTTTTCATGTGCAAAATAACGTTGCTCCGCAACGTTCAATTTTATCCTTTCAAATGCACTGGATGATCCTCTTGGACCAGCACACCGCCAACAACATAATCTGAAGCATCTGTGTATACTTCAAATGGAAAATCAAAATCTGGAAGCTTCAAGATTAGTTTGGATGCAATGGACTTCCTCAATGCATTGAAAGCCTTGCCACATGAATCCGACCAAACCCATTTGACATTCTTTTTTCAGGAAATCAGTCAAAGGAGCAACCCTTTTTTGAATAGCCTGCAATGAACTTCCGGTAGTAAGTTTCCAAGCCCAAAAATGATCTAAGTTCCTTTATCCAGCTTGGTGCTTGCCAATCAACTATTTCTTGCACCTTTTTTGGGTCCATACGCACTTGGTTTTCACTAACCAAATGGCCTAGAAACTTTATCTCGCGACTTGAAAATTCACTCTTTTCCATCTTGACGTAGAGTTGATATGCCCTAAGTCTTTCCAGCACCTTCCTTAAGTGAGACAAATGATCTTCAAGGGTATGGATATAGATGACTATGTTGTCTAAATGAACAACTATAAAGTCATCAAGATACTCGTAAAGAACATTGTTCATTAAATTACAGAAAGTTGTCGGGGCATTGGTTAGCACAAACGACATTACAAGAAATTCAAAGCTACCACATCTAGTTACACGAGTGGTCTTAGGGGCATCCCCCTAGGCTATCCTAACTTGTCAATAGCCTGAACTTAGGTCTAACTTAGTAAAATAACTAGCCTTCGAAAGCCTGTCCAGTAGATCTTGAATCAAATGGACCAGATACTTATTTTTGACAGTCACCTTGTTCAGCGCCCTATAGTCAACACACATCTGTAGCGTACCTTCCTATTGTTTTTTGGAACAAAACAGGAGCACCATATGGAGCCTTCGAAGGTTGAATCAACCCAGCATCAAGCAAATCGGACAATTACTTCCTTAGTTTAGTCAGTTCTATAAGCGACATGCGGTAAGGAGGCCGCGCAGGTAGCAGTGATCCAGGAATAAGTTCAATCATGTGATCAATCTCCCTCCTCGGTGGTAACTCCCTTGGAAATTCTGGAGGCATCACATCTTTGAATTCTTTCAGCAAATCTGCAACACAATCCAGGACCTCAATCTGCACATCTAGCTTGTCTTCAACGAGTGCAGCGAGGTAAGTCTTCTCACCCCTTTTAAAGCCTTTCTCAAATGCTATGGGAGAAATCAAAGCAGCAATCCCATCCTTCTTTCTTTCATCCCTGTAGGGCCAAATACCTTTCACAAAGCCGGGGTTTGTCTCCCCAGAACATAAGTCCATCCAAATGAGGAATTGGAGCGACTTTGTTCTTCTTCAGGAAATCAATTCCCAATAGCACATTGAAGTCATCCAATAGCACAACAGTCATGTTGAATTTCCCATACCAATGGCCCAATATCATCGGGACATCCAGCGCCACCCCATAACCAGGTCGCGCCTTTGAGTTCACAACCTTCATCTTCGTCGAGCTCTTTGTCACTTGCGGCCCATATTTTTGAACAATTCTAGAGGCAAAAAAGGTGTGCGTGGATCCGGTATCAACCACCACATACATTAATGTGGAATAAGCATCAGCCAAATCATCCCCCGTAGAGTTCATATATGCAACTTCTTCCTTGACAACATTTTCTTCATCATCTGCCATAGTCACACAAGCCAAAGTGTTCAGCAGCCGCAGTTGATTCACATAGCTTCATGTCCCTTTTTTCTCTTCTTCTGCAAGAAGAGCATTAATCTTTCCTTGATTTGGACAATTTCGTGCATGATGTCTAGGTTTTGGGCATGTCTAGCAAACCTTTTTACCACCCGTTGGCCTATTTATTTTTGACGAAGAAGCATCCATCTTGCCCTTGCCTTTGTCATTTCCATCATGCTTCCGATTGTCCTTCTTCCATTCCTTACCTTTCTCCTTTTTCTTTGACTTAAAAGAAGAGGCAGGATCAGATGTTAGACCCGTTGAGCAAAAATCCACCAGTGCGTCTGCTGCTGTAATTGCACTACGCAAATCTTTAACTTTCTTCCTACGAATATTGTTTTGTGCCTAGCCTTGCATTCCGTAAATGAAATTGTGCAGTTTGTCCTCATATGACATGTTTTGGATGTCTAGAAACAAAGATGAAAAATCATTCACATAGTCCTCAATGGAACCAATCTGTCTCAACCGCTTCAAGCAGTCCTTAGCAACGCAAGACGAGTTGCTAGGCAAGAAACTTTCCCTCAGCGCGTCACAAAGTTTCTCCCAAGTATCAACCTTGGGCCAACACTTTCATCATCTGCATTTTTCGTACGCCACCACAACACTGCATCTCCTCTGAAAATAACGCACCACTATGGTCAGCTTGTCCTTCTCCGGGACATGAGCAGTAGAGAAATAATGCTCCAAGTCCCATAAGAAGTTTTCCATTTCCTTGGTGCCTCTCACGCCATCAAATACCTTTGGTTCTAAAATCTTAATTTTGGAATGTTCTTCACCTCCTTGGGGAACATTTGCAACAGCTCATCAGAGGATCTGAATTTCCATCTTAAAATCCTCATTCTCCTTCTGCAAATTTTCCAACAGCCAACAACAGTTTCTTGGAAAGCCTGCAATTCCACCCGATGGGTATCAACATTGTCACGAACGTGTTGAAGTTCAATATTGAGGCCATGGATCTGAATCAGAATATCAACCAAATCTACTACGTCATCAATAAATCCCATAAGCGCCTCCAACTTCCGAAGCCTTTCATGAACTTCTGCATTTCCCACCGTGATAATTCCAAGATCTTTCCCACATTTCTCTGATATCAGTTGTTACAGGGTCATTTTTTCCCGTATTGACACTGCACGACAGTCACACAACAATGACTTAGCCCTCTTTCTTTTTCCCACGTGTTTTGGCCTACCAGTTAGATTATGAAAACATATAGAAATCAGACAAGGCACACAATTATAGGAATCTCTTCCCAACTTTGTATTTAACTCGTGTCACAAAGAAGCACATAAACATAATCATACAAAAAGGAGTCAAAGGCAGCCAACACTCCGTCTTGACAATCTACATGTCTAGGAACATATAGACAAACCTTTTTGGCTCTCAACCTTATCCTATATAGCAGTTGACATCCCCAACTACCAAGGAATTCGTATTTAAAAATTAAAACAAGACGACTTCCTACATCCTCACTAAAACACAATGTTGAAAAACTGGAAACTGCTCAAACTAGTTAACTGCCCTGTAGGTGCATGGCACATGGCCACAGCCTTTCAAATTTTGGCGCCAAAGGCCAACTTCGTCATGTCTTCACGCCAAGACCTCGTGCAGCATGCCTCTGCGTGCATATCTGCCACTACCGCTTGTCCAGCTCTTCCATGACACTGCCTTGCCCACGCCCATCTGCCTTGCCACGCCCTGCCTTAGATTGCCTTAGTTTTTCAAGCCTTTGCTAAGGTTATGCTGCCCGTTGTCTTTGCCTTGCCATGGTCACGCCAATGCCATGGTCTTGTCATGCCTTGACACCTTATGTAATGTCCCGTAAAATCCGTAACCAAAACGACGCCCGATTAGATCCTTTTAGGATTGAAAAGTACCTTGCGGACTTAGAGCAAATTATTTGTGAAGGGATGCAAATATGCGGTCCACTATGCGGTCGCATATCAGGTATGCAGACCGCATAATGTCCGCATAGTTGGATAGTTTGTTGTCCATTCCAAGGGAAACAATGCGACCTAAAATGCGATCGTATTTTGGGTATGCGGACCGCATAGTTCGTCACATATTTGTGTTTGAGTTTTCGAAGGGAGTTATGCAGTGCACTATGCGACCGCATAGTTTCTGCATACCTGTGCAGTCCCCTCTTTCTTTTTGCCCAGTTGAGACCAGTTATGTGGCAGGTTTGCGGACCGCATAACCGAAATGCGATCGCATTTCGGACCGCAAACCTGCGTCGGGGGAAACTATTTTCCTAATTTTGAAACCCGACCCCCAGACTTATATAACACCCTTCCCCATCCTTTTAGCCATTTTTTGATAATTTAGAGTGAGAAGAGAGTGGGTTTTAGAGAGAGAAGGTCCTAATCCCCTCAAATTGATCCTCCATCACCACTCAAGCTTGGAACTAATCAAGTAGGACACAAATTTCTTCCCTCCAAGAGGTAAGCTTCTACCACACCAACCTTAATTTCAAGATTTTAGTTAAAATGGACCATGGATAGGTTAGTTCATGGGAATGGGGATAGAAACCTTGCATGCATGTAATCAAGTAATCCTAAACTAGTAAGGGAAAATGGGCTAGAGTAATCATTCACTAAAAAGGGGCCATGCAATCTTAATGAACACCTAATGTTTGATACAATGCTCAAGTGAATTCAAGCCATGATCGTTATTCCTAATTCTGGTTCGATTGTGCCACTTTGTGAATTATATTGAAGGTGCTAAAAGGTCCGGTGAATTGTGGTAGAAATTAAGGAAAAGCCCAATCGAGGTATGTATGGCTAACTCTAATCTTCATAGAATAAAATCGTTGGTGCTAAAATATATGGTATGAATTTCCTTATTTGATTCTCCAAAGAGTAAATGGGTTCTAGGTGTTAAGTGGAGAAATTCTTGCTTTCATGCTATTCTATGTTGCTACCATGCCGTTATGCTATTTGAAAGTATGAATTGTGATCATCATGTTCTTTCTTTTGCTATGTGTACGAATCCTCTTATGTGATGGTTTTAATTAATGTGAAAGATAAATTTATGATATGGTTGAAGAGAGGAATGTAACCCAAAAAGGTAGATGTGCCCAAGTGCTAAGAATCGTAAACTAAATGATGAGAAGAGAAGTGAACTAAAAGATTAAAATGAACATCTTTTTCGCTTAGCAAGGATGACGGTGTCTTGCGATGCCAAGGACATTTATGTGTCCCAGATGTGGATGACCTTCGTCAGAGGATAATGGAAGAAGCTCATAAATCTAGATATTTCGTACACCCCGGTTCTACAAAAATGTATCACGACCTCAAGGAAGTTTATTGGTGGAATAGCATGAAGAGGGGTGTGGCAGGCATTGTGTCTAAGTGTCCGAGCTATCATCAAGTAAAAGCCGAACATCAAAGGCCCGGTGGGTTGGCCAAGCTTATAAAAATACCGATGTGGAAGTGGGAGATGATCAATATGGATATTGTGGTAGGATTACCCCGTACTCCGTGCAAGTTTGACTCAATTTTGGTAATAGTGGATCGACTAACGAAGTCAGCACATTTCTTGCCAGTTAAGTCCACCGACATTGTAGAACAATATGCTCAGTTGTATATCAAGGAAATAGTCAGGCTCCACGACACTCCAGTTTCAATTATCTCGTATAGAGGGGCCCAATTCAATACAAAATTTTGGAAGAAATTTCAGCAAGGTTTGGGGACACAGGTAAATCTCAGCACAACTTTCAACCCGCATACTGACGGACAAGCAGAGCGGACCATCCAAACGCTCGAGGATATGATGTGTGCTTGTGTTCTTGATATTAAAGATAGATGGGATGATCATTTTCCACTTATAGAATTTGCTTACAACAACAGTTTCCATGCCAGTATCCAGATGGCACCATTTGAGGCTCTGTACGGTAGGAGGTGTAGGTCACCGATTGGGTGGTTCGAGGTTGGAGAGGACAAACTATTACGACTAGATCTCATGCATCAAGCTATGGAGAAGGTTAGAATCATAAAGGAACGGTTAGAAACTGCTCAGAGCCATCAAAAATCCTATTCGGACATTCATCGCAGGGATTTGGAGTTCCAAGAATATTATTGGGTGTTCTTGAAGGTGTCTCCCATGAAGGGGGTCATGCGGTTTGGGAAAAAGGGGAAGTTGAGTACGAGGTATGTGGGGCCATATAGAATCACTCAAAGGATAGGAAATGTGGCGTATAGGCTGGAGCTTCCCCCAAAAATGTCATTGGTGCACCCAATGTTTCATGTGTCCATGTTGAAGAAAGTGGTTGGAGACCCGTCTGCCATCGTGCCGGTTGACAGTGTTGAGGTTAACGAAGAATTGTCATATGAGGAGGTTCCGGTTGCTATTCTTGATAGGCAGGTACGGAAGTTGAGAAACAAGGAAATTGCATCGGTTAAAGTATTATGGCGAAATCAATAAGTCGAGGAAGCTACTTGGGAAGTTGAAAATGAAATGAAAAAGAAGTACCCTCATTTGTTTGATTAAGTCAGGTAATAGTTTAGGAAGTTGTCATCTCTATATAATTGCATTGCTTGTCAAAATTGTGCAAAGCCACCCCACTTCCCTAATTATCTGTCCTCTATAACTCCTTACTTTGTGCTTGAATTATGTTCTATTGTGTTGATTGATTATGTAAAGTTCATTGAAATTTATTCGGGGGCTCTCTGATAGGTGGATAGGCCTAATTACAAAGGAAACTCTGGCAAAAAAATTTTGAAAAATTGGGAGTTGGTTAAATTTGGGGGTTGGTATGTAGTGTACTCAAACCCAAGTAATTCCCCCAATCCTCATTCGAGGACGAATGAGCTTAAGTGGGGGCGGATGTAAAAAACTGTAAAATCCTTAACAAAAATGACACCCGATTAGATCCTGATTAGATCCCTATGCGATTCGGACCTTTAGGATTGAAAAGTACCTTGAGGACTTAGAGGAAACTTTTCGTGAAGGGATGCAGATCTGCGGCCGCATATCAGGTATGCGGACTGCATAATGGCCGCATAGTTGGACAGTTTGCTGTCGCATTTTGGGTATGTGGACCGCATAGTTCGTTACATATTTGCGTTTGAGTTTTCGGAGGGAGTTATGAGGCGCACTATGCGACCGCATAGTTGCTGCATATCTGATCAGTCCCCTCTTTCTTTTTGCCCAGTTGAGACCAGTTATGCGGCAGGTTTGCGGACCGCATAACCGAAATGCGATCGCATTTCGGACCGCAAACCTGCATCGGGGAAACTATTTTCCTAATTTTGAAACCCGACCCCCAGACTTATATAACACCCTTCCCCATCCTTTTAGCCATTTTCTTATAATTTAGAGTGAGAAGAGAGTGGGTTCTAGAGAGAGAAGGTCCCAATCCCCTCAAATTGATCCTCCATCACCACTCAAGCTTGGAACTAATAGAGTAGGACACTAATTTCTTCCCTCCAAGAGGTAAGCTTCTACCACACGAACCTTAATTTCAAGATTTTAGTTAAAATGGACCATGGATAGGTTAGTTCATGGGAATGGGGATAGAAACCTTGCATGCATGTAATCAAGTAATCTTAAACTAGTAAGGGAAAATGGGCTAGAGTAATCATTCACTAAAAAGGGGCCATGCAATCTTAATGAACACCTAATGTTTGATACAATGCTCAAGTGAACTCAAGCCATGATCGTTATTCCTAATTTTGGTTCGATTGTGCCACTTTGTGAATTAGATTGAAGGTGCTAAAAGGTCCGGTGAATTGTGGTAGAAAGTAAGGAAAAGCCCAATCGAGGTATGTATGGCTAACTCTAATCTTCATAGAATAAAACTGTTTGCGCTAAAATATACGGTATGAATTCCCTTGTTTGATTCTACAAAGAGTAAATGGGTTCTAGGTGTTAAGTGGAGAAATTCTTGCCTTCATGCTATTCTATGTTGCTACCATGCCGTTATGCTATTTGAAAGTATGAATTGTGATCATCATGTTCCTTCTTTTGCTATGTGTACGACTCCTCTTATGTGATGGTTTTAGTTAATGTGAAAGATGAGTTTATGATATGAGAAGAGAAGTGAACTAAAAGATTAAAATGATATGGTTATGTCCTAGAGTGAGATGGCTTAGCCGATCGGGCAGAGATCGGACTCCATGATGTACACATGGTGGTAATTGCATTGTTGATGTCTCACTATTCCAAGTGTGATGACTTAGCCCGTCGGGCAGAGACCGGACTTCGTGTGAGAACGACACGATAGTAATTATGAAAGTTTAATGATGATAATGTCCCACTGGTTCAAGTGAGATGGATTTGCTGATCGGACAGAGATCGGACTCTTTGTGATAACGACACAGTGGTATATTAAAAGTAAAGGCACTTGGCTTTAAGATATTTTAATCAAAAGATGGCAAAACGGGATAAGTAAACATGGTGACTATTATTTGTGTTTCCCTTATTTATGTGAATTTTTATATGAGGTCTCTAATTGTGTTACTACATGTTTGATGTTTATTCTATCTAGAGTAGAGTTTGTTCATACATGCTAGTACTATTCAATGGTACTAACATTCCTTTTGCCGGGGGCGCTACATCGTCTTATGGATGTTGGTGGCTCTGTAGCTGGTAGCGCCGAGCGTCGATAGTGGTGCCCTCTCCTCCTCCTTACAGCGGTTTTGGTGAGCCCCATTTCCTCCCGGGGCCGTGTGTAAATCTATGTTGCTCTCTTTTGTATATGTTGTTCTATTTCAAGGTATAGCCTGGGCCTTGTCTCCGGCAGGATTATGTCCATCTTCCTTATTTCTAGAGGCTCCGCAGACACTTATGTGGGTCGTGTATGTTTTGGGTAGTTGTGGGGTTAACACGTAACTGTAATCCCATATCTTAAATATTGTAATCAGTATGTATGTTTAGGGAGACTTAAATGTTGGTATCGGTATATAAGAAAGAATGGGCTAACATCATGAATGTATGCGTTTGATTTATCTCCTCCTAACTCAGTAAACAATGTTATGCTATAAACTCGGGGAGTAAATGAGTTGGGTAAGAATGACTAAGCAGGCTTGCTTGACTGAGTTCACTCGGTTAAGCATCGGTCACGTCCCAGAGGGTTGGGGCGTGACAAACTTGGTATCAGAGCCTAAGGTTTTAAATTGTCCTAGAATATTTTGGAGTAGTACCTAGTAGAGCCCTTCTTATCGGTGTGTTGTCGACCACATATATAATTAGGGGGCTGCTTGGTCCTACTCTTCATTGTTATTCTATATCGTGCGATAGAGTGAAAAGTGAGGTTGTCTCCCTCTAACTCGTGCATTATTTTAACTTTCAGTAAATGGCACCCAGGAAGAAAGTGCGACTCGGCCAATAGGCCAATGCCACCCCAGGAGTGGCCATTGATTCCCAATTGAATGATACAAGTGAGAATAATTCCCCGACTATGAATCAGCCTAATTCCTCCACACCAGGCCGGACCATCCCAATTTCTACTCCAGCGAAGGGTGCCACAATCCCTCCCGCTGATATCCCTGATCCTCCTCCAGCCCCAACTTCCGGTCCCGGTATTTCTGACGGGGATCTTAGGGGAGCTATCCAGATGGTGACTCTGTTGGTGGCTTCTCATGCCCAGAGGTCAAATGTTTCCCCCACATCCTCCAGCGGACAAGGAGATTCTTCCGGTTCCAGGGTTAACAGGCTCCTTCAGTTAGCCTCTCCAGAGTTCACAGGTACTGACCCCGAGACCGACCTTCAGGATTTCATTGATGAGATGCACAAGACCCTCCGATTTATGCGTGCTACTAAAACGGAGGGAGTAGAGTTGGCCTCATATCGTCTGAAAGGGGCGGCGTATTCTTGGTTTGATATGTGGGAGGATTCTTGTGAGGAGGGGAGCCCTCCGGCAAGGTGGAGTGAGTTTACAAATGCCTTCATAGACCATTTCTTGCCCGCCGAAACTAGGGCAACTCGTGCTTCAGAGTTTGAGTTGATCAAACAAGGTAGTAGGAGTGTGTGGGAGTATCATATGGAGTTTGTGCTCCTGTCCAAGTATGCTGTTCATATGATGCCATTTGTGGAGGCTAGAGTTCGTCGGTTTGTGCAGGGCCTTGGTCCCTTGGTTATAAATGAAGCTGCCAAAAGTTGTTCTACATTCTGACATGAATTATGGGAAGATTGTGGGATTCGCCCATGCTACAGAGGCTCGAAAGGTGAAGCTAGGGATGGATTGAGAAGGTGGTAGTAGGGCCCGGTCAGCAGGAAACTTTTGGGGTTCATTCGGAGGTGGGAGACTAATTCCTCGGGATGGGTCATCAGGGCCACCCCAGTCTTATGTTCAGTCCTCAGATAGTGCCCCACCATTAGGGCATCATCATCAGCAGCAAGGAGGTCGCTTTGGGGCCAGTTCAGGTAGCAGGATGTCCCATCAGCCGGGTCCACCAAGAGGGAGATTCCAGCAGCAGCGGAGGGCCCCATGCCCTAAGTGTGGGAGGTTTCATTCTGAGCCATGTTACTTGGACATGCCGGTATGTTATTGATGTGGGATGAGAAGACATATTCTGCGAGATTGTTGTACATCCATTCAGGGCACAGGTAGGGGCACCGCTCAACCATTCAATTCTTCAGCTGCTACATCTTCAGCACACCCTCCAGCCCGCAGCCCTCCAGTACCAGTAGGGCGCGGTGCAGCTAGGGGTAGAGCACGGGGTCAGGGAGGGCCTAGCCGGTTCTATGCCCTGAGTGGTCATCAGAGTGTAGAGGCTTCTCCAGATGTCGTCACAGGTATTTTGACTGTTCAATCCCATGAGGTGTATGCTCTTATTGATCCCTGGTCTTCTTTATCATATGTCACTCATTATATTGCTTCAAGCTTTGGGATAGAATCAGAACATCTTCATGAGATGTTCTTAGTATCTACTCTGGTTGGTGAATCTATTACGGCCGCGTGGGTCTATAGGAACTTTGTTGTCTTGGTGCGTGGCCGGAATACCATGGCCGATCTTATTGAGCTAGGAATGATTGATTTTGATGTAATAATGGGAATGGATTGGCACTATTCATGCTTTGCCAAACTCGATTGCCAAACCAGAATCATAACGCTTGAGTTTCCTAATGAGCCAGCTATTGAGTGGGAGGGGAATAATATTATGTCGAGAGGCAGGTTTATTTCCTACCTTAAGGCCTCGAAGATTATCAGAAAGGGGTGTATCTACCATTTGGTTTGAGTTGCGGACACCACCTCTGAGTTGCCTGCTCTCGAGTCCGTGCCTATTGTGAATGAGTTCCTTGATGTCTTTCCGGATGAGCTCCATGGGATCCCTCCAGACAGGGAGATTTATTTTGGGATTGATGTGTTGTCGGGCACGCAACCGATATCTATTCCACCCTACAGGATGGCATCGGCGGAATTGAAGGAGTTGAAGGAGCAACTGAAGGATCTTCTAGAAAAGGGTTTCATTTGACCAAGTATGTCGCCTTGGGGCGCACCAGTTCTTTTTGTCAGAAATAAAGATGGGTCGCTGCGAATGTGTATTGACTATCGACAGCTGAACAAGGTTACAATAAAAAACAAGTACCCATTGCCTCAGATAGATGATTTGTTCGATCAATTGCTAGGTGATATGTTCTTCTCAAAAAGTGATTTGCGGTCCGGGTACCACCAACTAAAGATAAGGGATCAGGATATTCCCAAAACAACTTTCAGAACGCGATATGGGCACTTTGAATTTTTGGTAATGTCTTTTGGGCTAACCAACGCCCCAGCAGTTTTCATGGACCTTATGAATCGGGTCTTCAAGCCATTTCTTGATTCCTTTGTAATAGTCTTTATTGATGATATCCTCGTATATTCACGAAGTCAAGAAGATCATGCTAATCACCTCAGGGCAGTTCTGCAGACTCTTCATCAGCACCAGTTATATGCAAAGTTCTCGAAATGCGAGTTTTGGCTTGAATCAGTTACCTTTTTGGGCCATGTTGTCTCCAGAGAAGGGATTCGAGTCGATCCCCATAATATCGTAGCTGTAAAGGATTGGCCTAGACCAACAACCCCGACATAGATTCACAGTTTCTTGGGTTTAGCTGGATATTATAGGAGGTTTGTGGAAGGATTCTCTACTCTCGCCTCCCCATTGACAAAACTGACGCAAAAAGCGATCAAGTTCCAGTGGTCCGATGTTTTTGAAAAGAGTTTCCAGGAGTTGAAATCGAGGTTAACTTCGGCGCCGGTGTTGACCTTTCCAGAAGGTGCATAGGGGTTTGGTGTATTATGATGCTTCAAGGGTTGGTCTTGGGTGTGTGTTGATGCAATGTGGTAAGGTTATAGCATATGCTTCAAGGCAGCTTAAGAATCATGAAAAGAATTATCCGACGCATGATTTGGAGCTTGCAACAGTTGTTTTAGCATTAAAAATCTGGCGGCACTATCTGTATGGGGTCCATGTGGACGTGTTTATATACCACAAGGGTCTTCAATATCTATTCAAGAAGAAGGAATTAAACTTGAGGAAAAGGAGGTGGCTGGAGTTGCTTAAAGATTATGATATGGTTATCTTATATCATCTAGGGAAAGCTAATGTGGTGGCGGACGCTCTTAGTCGGAAATCCATGGGTAGCTTGGCTCACTTGGAAGCAGGTCAAAGGACATTGGCACAAGAAGTTCACTAGTTGGCCAGTCTGGGAGTTTGTATCGCGGCCTCTGGAGAAGGGGATGTTATAGTACGTAACAGATCAAAATAGTCGCTTGTGACAGAAATCAAGGAAAATCAATACAATGATCCAGTGTTGGCGCGGCTAAAAGAGGCAATTCTTAATAATAAGACCACATATTTTTCGCTTAGCAAGGATGGCGGTGTCTTGCGATGCCAAGGAAAATTATGTGTCCCGGATGTGGATGACCTTTGTCAGAGGATAATGGAAGAAGCTCATAAATCTAGATATTTCGTACACCCTGGTTCTACAAAAATGTATCACGACCTCAAGGAAGTTTATTGGTGGAATAGCATGAAGAGGGATGTGGCAGACTTTGTGTCTAAGTGTCCGAGCTATCATCAAGTAAAAGCCGAACATCAAAAACCCGGTGGGTTGGCGCAGCTTATAGAAATACCGATGTGGAAGTGGGAGATGATCAATATGGATATTGTGGTAGGATTACCCCGTACTCCGTGCAAGTTTGACTCAATTTTGGTAATAGTGGATCGACTCACGAAGTCAACACATTTCTTGCCAGTTATGTCCACCGACATTGTAGAACAATATGCTCAGTTGTATATCAAGGAAATAGTCAGGCTCCACGACACTCCAGTTTCAATTATCTCGTATAGAGGGGCCCAATTCACAACAAAATTTTGGAAGAAATTTCAGCAAGGTTTGGGGACACAGGTAAATCTCAGCACAACTTTCAACCCGCATACTGACGGACAAGTAGAGCGGACCATCCAAACGCTCGAGGATATGATGCGTGCTTGTGTTCTTGATATTAAAGGTAGATGGGATGATCATTTTCCACTTATAGAATTTGCTTACAACAACAGTTTCCATGCCAGTATCCAGATGGCACCATTTGAGGCTCTGTACGGTAGGAGGTGTAGGTCACCGATTGGGTGGTTCGAGGTTGGAGAGGACGAACTATTACGACCAGATCTCGTGCATCAAGCTATGGAGAAAGTTAGAATCATAAAGGAACGGTTAGAAACTGCTCAGAGCCATCAAAAATCCTATTCGGACATTCATCGCAGGGATTTAGAGTTCCAAGAAGATGATTGGGTGTTCTTGAAGGTGTCTCCCATGAAGGGGGTCATGCAGTTTGGGAAAAAAGGGAAGTTGAGTACGAGGTATGTGGGGCCATATAGAATCACTCAAAGGATAGGAAAGGTGGCGTATAGGCTGGAGCTTCCCCCAAAAATGTCATTGGTGCACCCAATGTTTCATGTGTCCATGTTGAAGAAAGTGGTTGGAGACCCGTCTGCCATCGTGCCGGTTGACAGTGTTGAGGTTAACGAAGAATTGTCATATGAGGAGGTTCCGGTTGCTATTCTTGATAGGCAGGTACGGAAGTTGAGAAACAAGGAAATTGCATCGGTTAAAGTATTATGGCGAAATCAATAAGTCGAGGAAGCTACTTGGGAAGTTGAAAATGAAATGAAAAAGAAGTACCCTAATTTGTTTGATTAAGTCAGTTAATAGTTTAGGAAGTTGTCGTCTCTATATAATTGCATTGCTTGTCAAAATTGTGCAAAGCCACCCCACTTCCCTAATTATCTGTCCTCTATAACTCCTTACTTTGTGCTGGAATTATGTTCTATTGTGTTGATTGATTATGTAAAGTTCATTGAAATTTATTCGGGGGCTCTCTGATAGGTGGATAGGCCTAATTACAAAGGAAACTCTGGCAAAAAAGTTTTGAAAAATTGGGAGTTGGTTAAATTTGGGGGTTGGCATATAGTGTACTCAAACCCAAGTAATTCCCCCAATCCTCATTCGAAGACGAATGATCTAAAGTGGGGGAGGACGTAAAAAACTGTAAAATCCTTAACCAAAACGACACCCGATTAGATCCCTATGCGGTTCAAACCTTTAGGATTGAAAAGTACCTTGAGGACTTAGAGGAAACTTTTCGTGAAGGGATGCAGATCTGCGGCCGCATATCAGGTATGCGGACTGCATAATGGCCGCATAGTTGGACAGTTTGCTGTCGCATTTTGGGTATGTGGACCGCATAGTTCGTCACATATTTGCATTTGAGTTTTCGGAGGGAGTTATGAGGCGCACTATGCGACCGCATAGTTGCTGCATATCTGATCAGTCCCCTCTTTCTTTTTGCCCAGTTGAGACCAGTTATGCGGCAGGTTTTCGGACCGCAAACCTGCATCGGGGAAACTATTTTCCTAATTTTGAAACCCGACCCCCAGACTTATATAACACCCTTCCCCATCCTTTTAGCCATTTTTTGATAATTTAGAGTGAGAAGAGAGTGGGTTCTAGAGAGAGAAGGTCCCAATTCCCTCAAATTGATCCTCCATCACCATTCAAGCTTGGAACTAATCAAGTAGGACACTAATTTCTTCCCTCCAAGAGGTAAGCTTCTACCACACCAACCTTAATTTCCAGATTTGAGTTAAAATGGACCATGTATAGGTTAGTTCATGGGAATGGGGATAGAAACCTTGCATGCATGAAATCAAGTAATCCTAAACTAGTAAGGGAAAATGGGCTAGAGTAATCATTCACTAAAATGGGGCCATGCAATCTTAATGAACACCTAATGTTTGATACAATGCTCAAGTGAACTCAAGCCATGATCGTTATTCCTAATTTTGGTTCGATTGTGCCACTTTGTGAATTAGATTGAAGGCGCTAAAAGGTCCGGTGAATTGTGGTAGAAATTAAGGAAATGCCCAATCGAGGTATGTATGGCTAACTCTAATCTTCATAGAATAAAACCGTTGGTGCTAAAATATACGGTATGAATTCCCTTGTTTGATTCTACAAAGAGTAAATGGGTTCTAGGTGTTAAGTGGAGAAATTCTTGTCTTCATGCTATTCTATGTTGCTACCATGCCATTATGCTATTTGAAAGTATGAATTGTGATCATCATGTTCCTTCTTTTGCTATGTGTACGACTCCTCTTATGTGATGGTTTTAGTTAATGTGAAAGATGAGTTTATGATATGGTTGAAGAGATGAATGTAACCCAAAAAGGTAGATGTGCCCAAGGGCCAAAAATCGTAAACTAAATGATGAGAAGAGAAGTGAACTAAAAGATTAAAATGATATGGTTATGTCCTAGAGTGAGATGGCTAAGCCGATCGGGCAGAGATCGGACTCCATGATGTACACATGGTGGTAATTGCATTGAGAATATGATATTGGTGATGTCTCACTGTTCCAAGTGGGATGACTTAGCCCTTCGGGCAGAGACCGGATTCCGTGTGAGAACGACACGATGGTAATTATGAAAGTTTGATGATGATAATGTCCCACTAGTTCAAGTGAGATGGCTTTGCCGATTGGACAGAGATCAGACTCTTTGTGATAACGACACGGATTAAAAGTAAAGGCACTTGGCTTTAAGATATTTTAACCAAAATATGGCAAAACGGGATAAGAAAACATGGTGACTATTATTGTTGTTTCCCTTATTTATGTGAATTGTTATATGAGGTCTCTAATTGTGTTACTACATGTTTGATGTTTATTCTATCTAGAGTAGAGTTTGTTCATACATGCTAGTACTATTCAATGGTACTAACGTTCCTTTTGCTGGGGGCGCTACATCGTCTTATGGATGTTGGTGGCTCAGTAGCTGGTAGCGCCGAGCGTCGATAGTTGTGCCCTCTCCTCCTCTTTACAGCGGTTTTGGTGAGCCCCATTTCCTCCCGGGGCCGTGTGTAAATCTATGTTGCTCTCTTTTGTATATGTTGTTCTATTTCAAGGTATAGCCGGGGCCTTGTCTCCGGCAGGATTATGTCCATCTTCCTTATTTCTAGAGGCTCCGCAGACACTTATGTGGGTCATGTATGTTTTGGGTAGTTGTGGGGTTAACACGTAACTGTAATCCCATATCTTAAATATTGTAATCAGTATGTATGTTTAGGGAGACCTAAATGTTGGTATCGGTATATAAGAAAGAATGGGCTAACATCATGAATGTATGCGTTTGATTTATCTCCTGCTAACTCAGTAAACAATGTTATGCTATAAACTCGGGGAGTAAATGAGTCGGGTAAGAATGACTAAGCAGGCTTGCTTGACTGAGGTCACTCGGTTAAGCATCGGTCACGTCCCAGAGGGTTGGGGCGTGACAAACTTGGTATCAGAGCCTAAGGTTTTAAAGTGTCCTAGGATATTTCGGAGTCATGCCTAGTAGAGCCCTTCTTATCGATGTGTTGTCGACCACATATATAATTAGGGGGCTGCTTGGGCATTTAGAAATACTACTCTTCATTGTTATTCTATATCGTGCGATAGAGTGAAAAGTGAGGTTGTCTTCCTCTAACTCGTGCATTATTTTAACTTTCAGTAAATGGCACCCAGGAAGAAAGTGCGACTCGGCCAATAGGACAATGCCACCCCAGGAGTGGCCATTGATTCCCAATTGAATGATACATGTGAGAATAATGCCCCGACTATTAATCAGCCTAATTCCTCCACACCAGGACGGACCGTCCCAATTTCTACTCCAGCGAAGGGTGCCACAATCCCTCCCGCTGATATCCCTGATCCTCTTCCAGCCCCAACTTCCGGTCCCGGTATTTCTGACAGGGATCTTAGAGGAGCTATCCAGATGGTGACTCTGTTGGTGGCTTCTCAAGCCCAGAGGTCAAATGTTTCCCCCACATCCTCCAGCGGACAAGGAGATTCTTCCGGTTCCAGGGTTAACAGGCTCCTTCAGTTAGCCTCTCCAGAGTTCACAGGTACTGACCCCGATGCCGACCTTCAGGATTTCATTGATGAGATGCACAAGACCCTATGAGTTATGCGTGCTACTAAAACGGAGGGAGTAGAGTTGGCCTCATATCGTCTGAAAGGGGCGGCGTATTCTTGGTTTGATATGTGGGAGGATTCTTGTGAGGAGGGGAGCCCTCCGGTAAGGTGGAGTGAGTTTACAAATGCCTTCATAGACCATTTCTTGCCCGCCGAAACTAGGGCAGCTCGTGCTTCAGAGTTTGAGTTCATCAAACAAGGTAGTAGGAGTGTGTGGGAGTATCATATGGAGTTTGTGCGCCTGTCCAAGTATGTTGTTCATATGATGCCATTTGTGGAGGCTAGAGTTCGTCGGTTTGTGCAGGGCCTTGGTCCCTTGGTTATAAATGAAGCTGCCAAAAGTTGTTCTACATTCTGACATGAATTATGGGAAGATTGTGGGATTCGCCCATGCTACAGAGACTCGAAAGGTGAAGCTAGGGATGGATCAAGAAGGTGGTAGTAGGGCCCGGTCAGCAGGAAACTTTGGGGGTTCATTCGGAGGTGGGAGACCAGTTCCTCGGGATGGGTCATCAGGGCCACCCCAGTCTTATGTTCAGTCCTCAGATAGTGCCCCACCATTAGGGCATCATCATCATCAGCAGGGAGGTCGCTTTGGGGCCAGTTCAGGTAGCAGGATGTCCCATCAGCCGGGTCCACCAGGAGAGAGATTCTAGCAGCAGCGGAGGGCCCTATGCCCTAAGTGTGGGAGGTTTCATTCTGAGCCCTGTTACTTGGACATGCCGGTATGTTATTGATGTGGGATGAGAAGACATATTCTGCGAGATTGTTGTACATCCAGTCAGGGCACAGGTAGGGGCACCGCTTAGCCATCCAATTCTTCAGCTGCTACATCTTCAGCACACCCTCCAGCCCGCGGACCTCCAGCACCAGTAAGGCGCGGTGCAGCTAGGGGTAGAGCACGGGGTCAGGGAGGGAGTAGCCGGTTCTATGCCCTGAGTGGTTGTCAGAGTGCAGAGGCTTCTCCAGATGTCGTCACAGGTATTTTGACTGTTCAATCCCATGAGGTGTATGCTCTTATTGATCCCTGGTCTTCTTTATCATATGTCACTCATTATATTGCTTCAAGCTTTGGGATAGAACCAGAACAGCTTCATGAGATGTTCTCAGTATCTACTCCGGTTGGTGAATCTATTACGGACGCGCGGGTCTATAGGAACTGTGTTGTCACGGTGTGTGGCCGGAATACCACGGCTGATCTTATTGAGCTAGGAATGATTGATTTTGATGTAATAATGGGAATGGATTCACTCTATTCATGCTTTGCCAAACTCGACTGTCGAACCAGAATCATAGAGCTTGAGTTTCCTAATGAGCCAGCTATTGAGTGGGAGGGGAATAATATTATGCCGAGAGGCAGGTTTATTTCCTACCTTAAGGCCTCGAAGATTATCAGAAAGGGGTGTATCTACCATTTGGTCCGAGTTGCGGACACCACCTCTGAGGTGCCAGCTCTCGAGTCCGTGCCTATTGTTAATGAGTTCCTTGATGTCTTTCCGGATGAGCTCCATGGGCATCCCTCCACACAGGGAGAAAGATTTCGGGATTGATGTGTTGCTGGGCACGCAACCGATATCTATTCCACCCTACAGGATGTCATAGGCGGAATTGAAGGAGTTGAAGGAGCAACTGAAGGATCTTCTAGAAAAGGGTTTCATTTGACCAAGTGTGTCGCCTTGGGGCGCACCAGTTCTTTTTGTCAAAAATAAAGATGGGTCGCTGCGAATGTGTATTGACTATCGGCAGCTCAACAAGGTTACAATAAAAAACAAGTACCCATTGCCTCGGATAGATGATTTGTTCGATCAATTGCAAGGTGATAGGTTCTTCTCAAAAACTGATTTGCGGTCCGGGTACCACCAACTTAAGATAAGGGAGCATGATATTCCCAAAACAGCTTTCAGAACGCGATATGGGCACTTTGAATTTTTGGTAATGTCTTTTGGGCTAACCAACGCCCCAGCAGTTTTCATGGAGCTTATGAATCAGGTCTTCAAGCCATTTCTTGACTCCTTTGTAATAGTCTTTATTGTAACCCAAAAAGGTAGATGTGTAAACTAAATGATGAGAAGAGAAGTGAACTAAAAGATTAAAATGATATGGTTATGTCCTAGAGTGAGATGGCTTAGCTGATCGGGTAGAGATCGGATTCCATGATATACACGTGGTGGTAATTTCATTGAGAATATGATATTGATGATATCTCACTGTTCTAAGTGGGATACTTAGCCGGTCGGGTAGAGACCGGACTCCGTGTGATAACGACACGGTGGTAATTATGAAAGTTTGATGATGATAATGTCACACTAGTTCAAGTGAGATGTCTTAGCCGATCAGGCAGAGATCGGACTCCGTGTGAAAACGACACATTGAAAATTATAAAGCTATGATGTTGTGATATCTCACTTAGGATGGTTTAGCCGGTCGGGCAGAGACTGACTCCGTGTGATAATGACACGGTGGTATATTAAAAGTAAAGGCACTTGGATTTAAAAGATTTTAACCAAAAGATGGAAAAACGGGATAAGAAAACATGGTGACTTTTATTTGTGTTTTCCCTATTTTTGTGAATTGTTATATGAGGTCTCTAATTGTGTTACTACATGTTTGATGTTTATTCTATCTAGAGTAGAGTTTGTTCATACATACTAGTACTATTCAATGGTACTAACATCCCTTTTGCTAGGGACGCTACATCGTCTTATGGATGTAGGTGGTTCTGTAGCTGGTAGCGCCGAGCGTCGATAGTGGTGCCCTCCCCTCCTCCTTACAGCAGTTCTAGTGAGCCCCATTTCCTCCTAGGGCCGTGTGTAAATCTATGTTGCTCTCTTTTGTATATGTTGTTCTATTTCAAGGTATAGTCGGGGCCTTGTCGCCGACAGGATTATGTTCATCTTCCTTATTTCTAGAGGCTCCGTAGACACTTATGTGGGTCGTGTATGTTTTGGGTAGTTGTGGGGTTAACACATAACTGTAATCCCATCTCTTAAATATTGTAATCAGTATGTATGTTTTTGGAGACCTAAATGTTGGTATCGGTATATAAGAAAGAATGGGCTAACATCATGAATGTATGCGTTTGATTTATCTCCTGCTAACTCAGTAAACAATGTTATGCTATAAACTCGGGGAGTAAATGAGTCGGGTAGGAACGGCTAAGCAGGCTTGCTTGACTGGGTTCGCTCAGTTAAGCGCCGGTCGCGTCCCCCAGGGTTGGGGCGTGACACCTTAGCCACATGTCGTCGTGCCACAGTCCATGCCCATCAACACATGCCCATGTCGGACAACTTTGGTAACATCATTCCATAGTCGTCATAGGGTCGTGCCGAGGTCCATCATGTAAATCCCTCGCCATGCCCATGCCATGTTCGATCAATCAAGGCGAGGGGATAATAGTAGTCCTTATATTATTGCTTGAGTCTGGACTATTCTTGTAACATCAATTCAAAGCATAACTTCCTGAATTATATAAATTGTAAGTGAACTTGCGTTATGTTTATTTATTGATGTTAAGTGAGTTAAAAATCATCTTAACTATGTTATCAACTTATGTGTGCACCAAGTCGAAATGTTGTTTGAATGATCACAACTTGAACTAAAAAGTGGGAGGATAGAAGGGGAAAAAACAAGAAGCAAATTTCCCAAATAATTTTGAAAATATATGTTTGCTCGCTTAGGTAAAAACTCATTCATATTCGATGCTTATATCATTTCATATATACTAGCTTAAAATGATAAGTCATAAATTAATGTGAGAAAGTGTACTAATGAACCATAGTTTACTGACAAGTGTGTGTATGAAGACGTATATCATGTATTCATTGAGTTGGTCTAACAACTGAGTGTGAGTAAGTTTTTACTGCTCGACACCCTCTATGAAGATTTATCCATAAATCAAAATGTCCAGGTTTCGTCCTCCTAGCCAATTCTATTGATTTCTCGAAAAAGCCAAGTTCTCTCTCATTAAATATGCTTGTATTTATTACTAGTAATAATAGAACTTTCCTAATCCAGAGTAAAAAATGTTAGGCAATTTCCCTTTTTTTTTGTGGGTCAGAAATGTTAGGCATTTTTGGCGCATGAAAGTTGTTTATAATTTTGAAAAAAGGGGTAGCAGGAAAAAGGAAGAAGGGTAAAACGTATGTGTTGTAATAAGCTTTAAAATTATGTTGTAAGGACTAGAAAGTACTATTATAATTCTGATACAATTGAACATGTAGAAGAGAAGACACAAGTGAATTATTTATTTTATTAAATTTTCCAACCATTCTCGAATCTAGGTGTAGAAAAAGTTAAAAAAGGTGTACAAAAGAAAATAGTAAGTATTTATTAAATCATGTATGCATAATTTTTGATATATTGTTTGAATCCTGCTACGATGGTAAGAACTTATGTATATAGTAGAAGTACATGTGTAAATAAATATAAACGACATCGTTTAGTAATGCATCGTTTAATGCATTACTGAACAATGTCTGATATGGTTGATTTACTTGCACTTATGACGTTTCATTGACTATAATTTTTTTGTTCTTTTTTTCTTCTTGACCCTTCACTTACTAAAACACACTTACACGAATTTTGGTCAGCAGTTAAGCGTGTTTAATATTTTGCCAAAGTTTAAGAGTGAAGATTTGATTCATTAGATTCTTTAATATGAAATTTTTGACTTTAAATAATTTATAAATAAATCACAAAATATCAAAATCAAAATTATCATATATTTTACGCAATAAATAAATAAATTATTTTAAAACTTTCTCATGCATAATATTTTAAAGGACCTCAGGACCTTATAAAAAATGTAAAATTGAAAGGTCTTGCATCCTTTACTTTTGTAAATCAAGATCCATGCAACTGGTTTTGTGTCCTTGTAATAATCTCTTACTCATCGCGAGGCGAGATACATTAAAAAAGATAACAACCCATAACGGTAACATAACAGTAACAGTAACATTAAAAATATTATTATTATTATTATTATTATTATTATTATTATTATTATTATTATTATTATTATTATTATTATTATTATTATTATTAAAAGTTATTAATAAGAATTGAATTTTATCTCCTTATATTTGTCTTACTTGGAACATTACTCCACTTCATGTTTTTATTGAGATTATTAAGCAATGGAATACATTCAAAAACATTATTTACTCTTCAATGCTTACATTATTTTCCCCATCGAAGGTAAATTGTATTCCGATAATCGAGGTGCCTATGTGGGATCGGCATACTTATCAAAATAATTTTTTTCTCATAAGTCCCCGAGAATTCTTTCCTTGATCACTTCTTCGATCGTTCCGGGCGAAATTGCATCCTGGACCACTGTTCTTGTGATCTGCGGTGTACGGTTGATATCGGTCTTTGTTCGAGCTTGGATCCTTGTCAATGTCCCTATGATTTTTAGCTGCTGACTTGTTTGGATGCACTGAACCGGAAGGAGCTCCTAATTGGTCATCCTCGACCCTAATCTTCCGGTTCATCTGTGACCCATTTGAGACTTTACAATAGGTGTTGATATTCGAGCTCTAGACTGAGCTTTGCTTCTGTATCTTTCCCTAATCGTAGCTGTCATTGGGGCTCCATTTCTTGTCCGATTGTAGACACATTGCGTGTAGTTGAGGTTTGCAAGAGGACAAGAGTAGATGAGTTCAATCATTAGTGATAGAATAAATTCGCACGATAGAGTATAATAGAAGTGAAATTGTTCCTAACTTCATAGCCTAAGTACAGACGTCTCCGTACCGATCCTTCAGACTCTATTAAGCTTGTTCGTGAATTGTGAGACCTAAGCAACCTAGGACTCTGATACTAACTTGTCACGACCCAATTTCCCAACCCTCTGGATCGTGATGCCGCCTAACACCACACTTGCTAGGCAAGCCAATGTTAGAACTTAAATAACCTTTTCTTTTACAAATGTACTTAAACATAATAAAACAACTAAAAATGAATACTAAATCTAACATTTTTCAATAAATAACTCCATGAATAATAACCGAATGAATAAACCGAACCACGAACTAAATATATAACTACCTAGGGTCCGGTGTCACAATTCACGAACTACTAAAGAATACTACAAATAATTGGGATGAAAGAAATAATATAATTGTTTCGAATATAATAAAACAATATTTATAAAGCTAGGAGAAGACTCCAGGAATCTACGGACGCCAGCAGATCTACCTCGTGTCTCCGAATGATGAATGCGGGCTTCTAAGATCTCCTAACGCTGGCCGGTACCTGGATCTTCACAAAAGAGTGCAGAGTGTAGTATTAGTACAACGACCCCATGTACTGAGTAAGTGCCGAGCCTAACCTCGACGAAGTAGTGACGAGGCTAAGGCGGGGCAATGTAACATAACTTGTAACAATATATATATATATATAACAAAGCAAGAAAACAATTCTAACCAAAACAAGAACAATAAACTGTAACAATAAATAAAATAACTCAGTTGCCTTTTTCAGACCTCAGCTATAACCAAATTCTCACATAAATTTTCAAACATTTCCAAATCTTAACTTTAAAAATAAGAGCAAGTGTAAAATACGTAAAGTAGTAGAGTAAAACATTAATTTTTTAAATCTTTACTTTTTCTTGGAAAAATCAGTAAAACATAGGTGTCCTCCCTTATTGCTTTTTGTTGCGGCATGCAACCCGCTCCCACCTGTCCACCCTTATTACACCTCCCTATATACCACCCTTATTACACTTGTTGTGGCGTGCAACCCGATCTCACATGTCCACCCTTATCACTCCTTTTTGCGGCGTGCAACTCGCTCCCACCAGACATATCATATCAATTCATTTATTTATGAAAACCTTCACAATTCAGGCCAAACCTTTTACAACATTTTTGTCTCAACAATTGTAAACATAGAACGATAAAACTCATAAAATTCATCAAATATCATCTCATAATGAAACCAACCAGGACATACGTAAATATCGTAACATTATCATCCAGCTCAACCCTTATGTAACATAACAAAACTCAAGGGAACTACCAACACTTCTAACATAATTGAAACAATACTTGACAGTAATTTAACGAAACCAAATAGCCATGTAAACCTCAATAATCATAAAGCAATTAAGCCATGAAGCAAGTAATTGGAAACTGGGAAGGGATCATGTTAAGCAGATAATTTGGTAGTGCATAGGTACTCGTCACCTCACCTATACACCACACATATGCAAATTATCATAACAATCAAGTTGGGGATTCTTATTCCCTCAAGTCAAGGTTAAACCAAGCACTTACCTCGATATCACAAGCAATTCACTGCTCTAGCACTGGCTTTCCTTTAGAATTTGCTTCTACTCCGCTCGAATCTAATCAAAATTGGTTCAATGTCATCAATCATATCCTAAAGGATTCAACTTTATTGAAAAACTATGGCTTTCCTATGTTTTCTTACCAAAATACAAAAATCGACCACGTACCCGCTTGATCTAAACTCGAGGTTCGGACAAAAACTCGTTTACCCAATCTCCCCCGAGCCCGAATATGCAATTGGTATTTGAATCCGGCCTCAATTCGAGGTCTAAATCCCCATATTTTGAAATTCCTAAGTTCTACCCAAAAACTCAATTTAACAAAACTCAAGGGAACAACCAACACTTCTAACAAAATTGAAACAATACTTGACAGTAATTTAACTAAACCAAATAGCCACGTAAACCTCAATAATCATAAAGCAATTAAGCCATGAAGCAAGTAACTGGAAACTGGGAAGAGATCATGTTAAGTAGATAATTTGGTAGTGCATAGGTACTCTTCACCTCACCTATACACCACACATATGCAAATTATCATAACAATCAAATTGGGGATTCTTATTCCCTCAAGTCAAGGTTAAACCAAGCACTTACCTCGATATCACAAGCAATTCACTGCTCTAGCACTGGATTACCTTTCGAATTTGCTTCTACTCCGCTCGAATCTAATCAAAATTGGTTCAATGTCATCAATCATATCCTAAAGGATTCAACTTTATTGAAAAACTATGGCTTTCCTATGTTTTCTTACCAAAATACAAAAATCGACCACGTACCCGCTTGATCTAAACTCGAGGTTCAGACAAAAACCCATTTACCCAATCTCCCCCGAGCCCGAATATGCAATTGGTATTGGAATCCGGCCTCAATTCGAGGTCTAAATCCCCATATTTTGAAAATTTTAAGTTCTACCCAAAAACCCAATATTTACCATGAAAACACTAGAATTTTGGTTGTAATCTTGTTAGAAGTTGTTAGGAATTGAAAACAATTAGTTGGAGATCACTTACCAATGGTTTGGAGAAGTTTGGGTTTTTGGAAAATCGCCTATGCAGGTTTAGGGTTTGAGAGAATTGAAAAAAGAAGTGAAAAATCCGTCAAAAATATGCTATAACAGGTTGCAGGTCTCGCATTTGCGAACCCTAAAAATTCCGGGAATTATCGCAAATGCGATAAAAATGTCGCATTTGCGACAAAAGGCGTTTCGCATTTGCGACCCAAAATCTCGCAAATGCGAGATCTGAGGCTGGCCATTGACTTTGCAAATGCGAAGCCCGATCTCGCATTTGCGAGATCTGAGCCTTGCAACACCAAATGTTCAGTTGTTGGGTATTTTTCTAAGTCTAGACACTCCGTAGCCTACCCGAAACTTACCCGAGCCCTCGGAGCTCCAAGATAAACATGCATGCAAGTCTAAAAATATCATACGGACTTGCTCATGCGATCAAATCATCAAAATAGCATCAAAATCTACATATTTAACCTCAAAGCTCAAGATTTCTTCAAGAACACTCAAATTTTAACTTTTCAACCGGATGTCCGAATTACATCAAATCAACTCCGATTCTCATCAAATTTCACAGATAGGACTTAAATATCATAACGAACTTGTTCTGGGCTCCGGAACTAAAATACAGGCCCGATATCATAAATTTCACATATTATTTCATTTCTTTATTACTTGAATTAACCAGTAGAACAATTTTCTTCAAAAATTGTTTTCTAAGGCTAGGGACCTCGAAATTCAATTCCGGGAATACGCCCAAGTCCCATATTTTACTACGTACTTTTTTCGGGATTGTCGGAACACAGATCCGGGTCCGTTTACCAAAAATATTTACCATAGTCAACTAAAACCAAATTTTAACTTTAGAAATTACTATTTCTCATATTTTCACATAAAAGCTATTTGGTTTCACGCCCGGACTACGCACGCAAATCAAGGTAATTCAAATTAGTCTTTTTATGGCTGATAATCCTAGAATTAGGTCTGAATTCTTAAAATGAACCCTTGGGTCATCATAATCTCCACCTCTAAAACACACGTTCGTCCTCGAACGAACATAGAAGATTACCTGAATTGGCGAACAAGTGTGGATATTTATTCTGCATGTCCGACTCGGACTCCCAAGTAGCTGCCTCAATGGGCTGACCTTTCCACTGCACTCGAATTGAAGGATAACTCTTTGACCTCAACTGACGAACTTGCCGGTCTAAACTAGCCACCGACTCCTCCTCATAAGTCAAATCCTTATCCAATTGGACATAACTGATATCTAACACATGGGACGGGTCACCATGATATTTCGGAGCATAGACACATGAAATACTGGATGAACTGAGGATAACCCCAGAGGTAACGCAAGCCTATAAGCTACCTCCCCCACTCTATCAAGAATCTCAAAAGGCCCGATATACCTGGGGCTCAACTTACCCCGAAAAGGCCCGATTTCCTTGTCGCAACCTTTATGTCTTCGACATGTGCCTTTATGAAAGAGTCTGCTAACATGGAAAATGAAGATTGTGGTACCAAAGCATTGCTCCCTTCGATAGGGTTTCCCTGAACTACTTCAATAAAACAGATTCGATCTCATCATCTTCCAAATCGTTACCCTTGATGTGGCATGTGTAGGAGGTGACATGCTCGTTGGGATCGGTGGTCCCATTGTATTTAGGTATGTCCGGCATAAGAAACTTCTTTGGAATGGGTTTCGAGACGCACTCGGAGGAAACGACTTTTGTACAAATTTCTTTGAATTCATCCCTTTCAAGATTAGCGGTGCCCCTGGTATATGATCAACTCGGGAGTTGTATGTTTCATCTTTTTTATCATTAGCTTCGATTTTCTTCTCTCCTGACTCAATTATTTTGGTGAGCTCCTCGCGCATTTTCATTATTGCAGGATTGGTCCCCAATTCGTTACCATTCAACCTATTTGGCACTGGCTCGATATGGCGAGTGGTTTCTAGATCGACCCCACTCGGAGTTCTATGTTGATTGTGTAGCTGAGTAATAGCGGCTTGCTGAGACTGTAGCATCTCAAATATCACTTGGAGACTAACTCCTCTGTCTCCTCAGCCCTGCGTACCTTGGCCACCAGATCGGCCTTCTCTATGTACACTCCTTCGGGGTCCGCGCCTAGGTACGCATTTAAAGAAATGTGCGAGCTGAAATCGACTAGGTTGGAAACCGGTTGTGAAACCCCACGTGTTATTTTTCTCTCTTCTCTTACGTAAAATACGTAACGTGGCGT
>ML464894.1:0-19536 GCA_005239535.1 Nicotiana rustica | reverse complement strand
TCACTTTAAGTGGAAAAACTCCCATACCCCCTTTTGGGGGCGTATAATAAAGGAGGTGTGACAAGAGATGACTTTTTGGGTCATCACATTCTCCACCTCTAAAACAACCGTTCATCCTCGAACGGGCATAGAAAAGTACCTGAATCGGGGAAAAGATGGGGTTACAGGCTCCGCATATCGGACTCAGACTTCTAGGTAGCTTCCTGAGCAGGCTGACCTCTCCACTGAACATGAACCGAAGGATAACTCCTCGACCTCAACTGATGAATCTTCCAGTCAAATATGGCTATCGGCTCCTCCTCATAGGTCAAATCCTTGTCCAACTGGACACTGCTGGAGTCTAACACATGGGCTGGATCTCCGTGATACTTCCGAAGCATAGACACATAAAACACCGGATGCACATCTGATAAATTCGGTGGCAGCGCAAGTCTGTAAGCCACCTCTCCCACTCTATCAAGGATCTCAAAAGGACCGACGTACCTAGGGCTCAACTTGCCCTTCTTTCCAAATCTAATCACGCCCTTCATGGGCGACACCCGAAGCAACACTCGCTCTCCGACCATGAAAGCCACATCACGAACTCTGCGGTCGGCATAACCTTTCTATCTGGACTGAGCTGTATGAAGACTATCCTGAATGGTCTTAACCTTATCCAAGGCATCCTGCACTAAGTCCGAACCCAACAACCGAGCCTTTACCGATTCAAACCACCCAACAGGCGACTGACACCGCCTACCATATAATGCCTCATAATGGGCCATCTGAATGCTCGACTGATAGTTGTTGTTGTAGGAAAACTCAGCTAATTGCAAGAATTGATCCCAAGAGCCTCCAAAGTCAATGACACAGGCTCGTGGCATATCCTCCAAAATCTGAATAGTATGCTCAGACTGTCAATCTGTCTGAGGATGAAATGTTGTGCTCAACTCAACTCTCGAGCCCAACTCACGCTGAACTGCCCTCCAGAAATATGAGGTAAACTGCGTACCTCGGTCAAAAATAATATACACAGGCACACCATGAAGACGAACAATCTCCCTAATGTAGATCTCTGCCAATCTCTCCGAAGAATATGAAACTACCATAGGAATGAAATGCGCTGACTTGGTCAGCCTATCCACAATAACCCATACCGCATCGAACCTCCTCTGAGTCCGTGGGAGTCCAATAATGAAATCCATGGTTTTACGCTCCCACTTCCACATAGGAATCTCAATCTGCCGAAGCAATCCACCAAGTCTCTGATGCTCGTACTTTACTTGCTGACAATTTAAACACCGAGATACATATGCCAAAATATCCTTCTTCATCCTCCTCCACCAATAATGTTTCCGCAAATCTTGATACATCTTTGCTACGCCCGGATGAATGGAGTACCAGGAACTATGGTACTTCTCTAAAATCAACTCATGAAGTCCATCCACATTGGGCACACAAATACGACCCTGCATCCGTAAAACTCCATCATCGCCAACAGTAAACTTTTTTGCTCCACCGTGTCGCACTGTGTCCCTAAGGACATGCAAATGGGGATCATCATACTGTCGATCTCAAATACGATCAAATAATGAAGAGCAAGCAACTACATAAGCTAGAACACGGTCGGGCTCGGAAACATCCAATCTCATGAACCGATTGGCTAAAGCCTAAAAATCCAAAGCAAACGGTATCTCCCCGACCGGAATATATGCAAGACTACCCATACTGGCTGACTTCCTACTCAAAGCATCAGCCACCACATTGGCCTTCCCCGGATGATATAAGATGGTGATGTCATAGTCTTTCAACATCTCCAACCATCTCCTATGCCTCAAACTCAACTCTTTCTTCTTGAACAAATATTGCAAACTCTTGTGATCCGTGAACACCTCACATGACACGCCATACATATAATGCCTCCAAATCTTCAGTGCGTGGACAATGGCTGCTAACTCTAAATCATGAACTAGATAATTCTTCTCGTGGATCTTTAACTGACATGAATGATATGCAATAACCTTGCCATCCAGCATCAACACTACACCAAGTCCAACCCGAGATGCATCACAATACACAGTATATGGCCTTGAACCTGTGGGTAAAACCAACATCGGCGCCATAGTCAATGCTGTCTTAAGCTTCTGGAAGTTCACCTCACACTCCTCTGACCACCTGAACTATGCACCCTTCTGAGTCAACCTAGTCATCGGGGCTGCAATAGACGAAAACCCCTCCATAAACCGGTGGTAATAGCTCGCCAAACTCAAGAAACTCCCGATCTCTTTAGCTAATGTGGGTCTAGGCCAATCCTTGACCGCTGAAATATTCTTAGGATCCACCTGAATACCCTCTACTGATACCACATGACCCATAAGTGCAACTAAACTCATACAAAACTCACATTTCGAAAACTTAGCATATAACTGCCTCTCCTTCAGAGTCTGGAGAACAACTCGAAGGTGCTGCTCGGGCTCCTCACGACTACGGGAATAAATCAGAACATCATGAATGAAAACAATCGCGAAGGAATCCAAATAAGGCCTGAAAAATCAGTTCATCAAGTCTATGAAAGCTATTGGGGAATTTTTCAACACGAATGACATCACTAAGAACTCATAATGCTCGTACCGAGTGCGGAAATCTTTCTTAGGGACATCATATGCCCTAATCCTCAATTGATGGTAGCTAGATTTCAAATTGATCTTTGAAAATACCTTGGCACCCTGAAGTTTATCAAAAAAATCATCGGTACTTGGCAACGGATACTTATTCTTGATGGTAACCTTATTCAACTGCCGATAATCTATGCACATTGATATTTAGCTTAAAGTGTATATTTTTCTATGTATATCGCCTCGTGTTTTACTTTTGTTTTGTGAGTTTTAGATGTTAAATGTGATAATTTATATTAATTTGAAGTGTTTTTATGTTTAGGAATGATTCGGGATCAATCGGGGGCGAAACGCGCGAAATCAGAGCAAAAAAAGACGAAATCGGAAAACTCGGGATTTTGGGCGCCACAGGCAGCGATGGGCACCACCTGTGGTGCTCGAGGCAGTGACCAATTTCTGGGCAGTACCCTAGTGGGCGCTGGGCACTGGCCAGTGTGCCGGAGGCGGTGAATTTTCCTGTTTTGCCCGGGACACGATTATTTCGGCCCTCAACCTACCCAACACGTATAAAAGCAAGTCTGAGCTTATTTTTGGAGAAATTCATGCCACTTTGGCGAGAAGATACACACAGGATCATTAGGGAGCAAAGTATTTCTCAGTTTCTTCATCTTATTCTAGTATTTTCAATTTATTCAACACTTATGTAATTGTGTGATTTTTAGAATGAGTGGCTAAACACCCATTGTTTTGCAATTGTGGTTTAGCCATGAATATTGTTATTCGACATTAATTTAACCTTGCTTATATTTCACTCAATATATGGTGCTTTCTTCAATTCTGTGTTTAATTGCTTAATTGTCTGGCCAGCAGTTAGGTTCTATATACTATCTATGTTATGCTTGGGAAAGTCGTATATAGATTAGAGAAGAATTGAAGAGAGCGCGATCTTAACCCTTCAGGGGAGCGGAGTTTGTGGTTAGGATATAAATATACATAGTCATTGTGCTTAATTATACATCATAATCTTAGTGCGTTCTAATAGATTAATTTCATAGGAATATAGGTGTTAATCTATTCAGAATAGGCGAGTAGTGCTTCGGGAGAAGGCTATGAGAGCGTTTATCGATTAATTAGCAACCATGAGTGAATTATATGAAAGGGAGAGTTNAACACCCATTGTTCTGGGGTTGTGGTTTAGCCATGAATATTGTTATTCGACATTAATTTAACCTTGATTATAGTTCACTCAATATATGGTGGTTTCTTCAATTCTGTGTTTAATTGCTTAATTGTCTGGCCAGCAGTTAGGTTCTATATACTATCTATGTTATGCTTGGGAAAGTCGTATATAGATTAGAGAAGAATTGAAGAGAGCGCGATCTTAACCCTTCAGGGGAGCGGAGTTTGTGGTTAGGATATAAATATACATAGTCATTGTGCTTAATTATACATCATAATCTTAGTGCGTTCTAATAGATTAATTTCATAGGAATATAGGTGTTAATCTATTCAGAATAGGCGAGTAGTGCTTCGGGAGAAGGCTATGAGAGCATTTATCTATTAATTAGCAACCATGAGTGAATTATATGAAAGAGAGAGTTAATTAGAATGCAATATGATTGGTGGATTGATCAGAACCCTGGAATATTAGTCTCTGCTGAATACACAACAATACTCTCGTTACTTGATAATTAGTTATTTCATAGAATTGTAGTATAGAATAATTACATTCCTGGATTTTATCTTGGCTTGATTAAACAACGATTAGAGTGATTTAACAAGTAGTTTACGCAAGGCCCTGTGGGTTAGACATTCGATTTAACATTATATTACTTGCTACGACCACGTATACTTGCGTGGGCATTTGGGTCCAACAAGTTTTTGGCGTCGTTGCCGGGGATAACCTCATCAATCCATCTTTCTTCTTATCAAACAACAACGGTGCACCCCAAGGTGAGGCACGAGGCCTAATAAAGACTTTATCAAGCAAGTCCTGCAACTGTTCCTTCAACCCTTCTACTCTGGCGGGGCCATACGATATGGTAGAATAGAAATGGGATGAGTCCCTGGAGCCAAATCGATGCAAAAGTCAATATGCCTGTCGGGTGGCATACCCGGCAGGCCTGCAGGAAACACTTCTGGAAACTCACGGACAATGGGCATAGACTCCATAGAAGGAACCTTGGCGCTATATTCACGAACATAGGCAAAATAGGCCAAACACCCATTATCGACCATACGCCGAGACTTCATATACGAGATAGCCCTGCTGGAAGACCTACCAAGAGTCCCTCTCCACTCTAGTTGAGCAAACCCAACAATGCTAAGGTTACGGTCTTGGCATCACAGTACAGTATGGCATGATAAGGCGACATCCAATCCATCCCCAAGATAACATCAAAATCTACCATATGAAGGAGCAGAAGATCTACAATAGTCTGAAGACCACCAATAACCACTACACACGAATGGTAGACACGATCTACCACAATAGAATCACCCACCGGTGTAGACACATAACCAAATAAGGAGCAAAATAAGATGACACATAGGAATATGTGGACCCTATATCGAATAAAACTGAAGCATCCCTACTGCAAACTGAAACCATCCCTGTGATAATCGCATCGGAGGCCTCAACCTCAGGTCTGGAAGGAATAGAATAATATCGGGGCTGGGCCCCACTAGTCTGAACTACATCCCCGGGATGACTTACTACTGGCTGAACTCTACCTCTAGCGTCCTGACCTCCACCTTTAACGGCCTGACCTCCATCTCTAATCCCTCGACCCCCACCTCTAGCTGGCTGAGCGGGCGGTGGAAAACCTGGTGCTGGAACCATGGCACGAGAACCCTGATAACGAGAACTGCTCGAGGCTCGAGGGCAGAATCTAGCAATGTGCCCCAGAACACCACAAGTATAACAAGATCTCGGCTACTGGGACTTCTTGCCCTGAAAATGTCTGTGGCAACCTGAATAACCACCCTGAAAACATTGGAGCGGTGGTGCACTATAGGGCAACTGATCAGAATACTGCATGTGGGAACCACAGCCACCTGGAGCATTGCGAGAAGCGTCAAGTGCTGACTGAAACGGCCTAGGAGGAAGGCCCCTACCAAATAAATCCTTGTATCCAGATGAGACACCACTAAACCGGCCAAAATGATGAGGCCTCTTGTCAAACCCGTGACCACCCCCTGTGATAGAGCCACCTCGACTCTTCTGGCCTTATTGGCTGCATCTTGAAAGGAAATATCACTCCCTGCCTCTCTAGCCATCTACAATCTGATCGGCGGAGCTAGTCCCTCAATAAACCTCATCCCCCTCTCTCGGTCGGTGAGAAGTATCATAATAGCATGATGGACCAAGGTAATGAATCTGTTTAATACTGAGTGACAGGCATAGAACATTGCTGGAGACGCTCACACTGCCTCCTATAATTCTCTCTCTGAGTGATAGGGAGAAACTTCTCCAGGAACAAGTGGGAGAACTGGGCCCAAGTCAAAGGCGATGATCCTGCTGGTCTAGTCAAACAATAATCTCTCCACCAGGTCTTGGCGGGACTTGATAGACAAAAAGTAGCAAAGTCGACCCCATTGGTCTCCACTATCCCCATGTTCCGTAGAACCTCGTGGAATCTATCCAAATAGTCCTGGGGATCCTCTGAAGATGCACCGCTATAAGTAGTAGTAAACATCTTGGTGAACTAGTCCAACCTCTAAAAAGTATCAACATACATAGCTTCTCCATCACCGGTCTAAGCCATAATACCTGGTTGAACTGCCCCAACTATCTAAGGCGCTGGATTCTGGAACTGAGAAGCCAACTACTCCGGAGTGTGAGTAGCGGTAGTCTGGGCTCCTCCCCCAGCCTGAGCGACAGCTGGTGCTGTAGGAAGTAAACCTACCTGAGCAACACTCTCTATGAGGCCTACTAGACGGACCAGAGCATCCTGGAGTACCGGGGTGGCAATGAACCGCTCGGGAACTTGAGCTGGTCCAACCAGAACTGACAGAGCAGGAACCTCATTAACAAACTCTACCTGAGGCTCCGCCATTACGGCTGCTACTTTGGGCTGATCTCTGCCCCGGCCTCGGTCTCTAGCATGGCCTCGTCCTCATCCTCGGCCCCTGGTAGGAGCTGCAACTGAGACTCGGGCTGCTGTTCTGTGGATGAAGAAGCACGTGTTCTCTCCATCTACGAGAGAATAGAGTAGAAATTCAGTTAGCATTGAGAATTCAAATCGCACAACATATAAGAATAGATGTGAAGTCATTCCTACACTCTGTAGCCTCTAGGCGATAAGCACAGACATCTCCGTACCGGTCCCCCAGACTCTACTAAACTTGTTAGTAAATTGTGAGACCTATGCAACCTAGTGATCTAATACCAACTTGTCACGACCCAAATTTTCCACTGTCGGGACCGTGATGACGCCTAACACTGAACCCGCTTGGCAAACCAACGTTACCAGTTATTCTATATTATTTCTTTATATTTAGCAATTAGTCAATGGCATATAAGATTAGGAAAAATAAAAGTGCGGAACAAATATAACCTAACAAATTAATTAAATACTATTACAAAATCTATAATAACATCTTCCAGAACTTGGTGTAACAATTTCACGGATTATCTATGAATACTAATAATAGAGGTTTAAGCAAACAAAATACTATTGTCTCAGAAATACGTAAGAAAGGAAATAAATAAGATAGAAGGTGACGCCAAGGCATGCGGACGCCTGCAGGACTACCTCAGGGTCTCCACTGGACTGAAGGCAGCAACCTCGATCTATGGTCTGTAGAGTCCTGCACCAGAATCTGCAAAAAACGTTCAGAGTGTAGCATCAGTACAACTGACGCCATGTACTGAGTAAGTGTCGAGCCTAACCTCGGCGAAATAGTGATGAGTCTATGACACGACAACCAAAATCAACCAGTGTAGTTTAATAATGTGCAGGGATGATAATAATGACAAGAAATAAGTAGCTAAGCATAAAGAAAAGGGGAACATGCTGAGGGAGAGAATATCAATTAGTGAAAAGAACGAAGTAAGACAACAATTCAAATATCAACCTAAATAGATGAAAATAGAAACACAAGGAAAATAATGCACCACATCACCCTTCGTGCTTTTACTCTCGTCCTCACCAAATAATAAATATAAATGCACGGCATCACCCTACGTGCTTTTACTCTCATCCTCACAATAAATCAATAGAAACGGCACGGCATCACCCTTCGTGCTTTTAATATCATAATATGGCACGGCATCAACCTTCTTGCTTTACACTCTCTCACAATATCATACACAGAATCACCCTTCCAGCTTTACACTCTTCCTCGCCCAAACAATATCAATAACAACAATCCAGCAAGGAAAAAATCAACAATGTTAAAACCATAACGTCCCGTCAAGGGAGCCAACAGTAAAATCAGTACCATCCCAGCAAGGGAAACAACTATAACTAATCTCACTTAGTACATAACTTCACATAAAAATGCTCAATTGAAAACAATACTCAATATTGATCTAGATCAAGGAATTTCCACCAACATGGATAGCAATAAAGTGAAACTCAAGTCATACTTAATGAAAAACTACATAAATCACAATATTTGACTCACGGGCATGCTTGACACTCGCGTATAGGTACTTGTCACCTCACCTATATGTTGAACATGATACTAACACATAGCAAACGGGACACAAAACCTATTCCCTCAAGCTAAGGTTAAGCCAAACACTTACCTCGACTTCCACGACCAAACTCAAGCCTCAATTACTGCTTTCCCTTTAGAATTCTCCTCCAATTCTATTGTATCTAGACATAATTAGCTTAACAATATCAATAAACGCTAAATAATTCAACCCCAATGCTTAATTATAGGTTTTCTATCATTATTTCTAAAAAGTCAAAAATTGACCCCGGACCTGCTTGGTCAAAACACAAGGTTCGGACCAAAACCTGATCACCCAATCACCCACGAGCCCGAATATGTAATTAGTTTCGGAATCCGACCCAAAATCGAGGTATAAATTTCCCAATTTGTAAAATCCCTAATTATCCTAAAATCTCTAATTTCTACCCTTAAAGAAATAGACTTAGGCCTAGAAATCTAGTGGGTGTTAATGGAAATTGAAGAAAAAATGAGTATAAAAACACATACCTATGGTTTTGTGGTGAAATCCCTCTTCAAAAGCGCCCCTAAGCTTCCTTGGTTTTGAAAATATGATGTTATGGCCTAATTCCCCATTTGCTACTATTTTTCTTAAAAAAACACTGGAAGGGTATGCTATGCGATCGCGGACCACACTATGCGTTCGCATTCGCATGCTAGTGGACGTGTTCGCGCAGTGTTCCAGCCTCCACCCCCCAGCTCCCCATAAGGCACAGCGTTCGCGAACCCCGGACCACGTTCGCATAGAGAAAAATCTTCCCCTTCCCCATTTACCCTTCGCGATCGCATGGAATGACATGCGCTCGCATAGAACAAAAATGCACACATGAGATACAACAACTTACACTAGATTTTCTAACACTGAAACACCCGATGCCTATCCGAAACTCACCCGAGCCCTCAAGGCTCCAAACCAAACATGCACACTACCCCCAAAAACATCCTACAGACTCACTCGTGCCATCAAATCACCAAAATAACATCTTAAACAACGAATTTAGCATAAAAATCAAAGAAAATTTCACGAAATTTTGAAGTTTCAAATTTCACAACTACGGGTCCGAATCACGTCAAATGACCTCCATTTCTTACCAAATTTTACAGGCATCACTCAAATACTATAATAAACATGTACCGGCCTCCAAAACTAAGAACGGGCTCGATACCATAAGTTTCAAATATAATCAAATTTCCAAGAACTCTCATAATTTCAGTAAAATAATTTCTTTCAAAAATTCATTTATCGAGCTTGGGACTTCGGAATTCAGTTTCGGGCATACACCTAAGTCCCTTTCCTATGGATCCTCCAGGACCAGGTCCGTTTATCCAAAATGACGGGTCCGGGTCCGCTTACCTCAAATATTGACCGAAGTCAACTTAAATTCATTTTTAAAGGCAAAATTAGCATTTTTCTCAGTTTTTCATATAAAAGGAGGTTTTCAAGGCCTCGGAACACAGTTTTCACTTATAAAAAAGAGAGATGAATTTTTGGGTCATCACAGGATCCTTTCAGAAGTCATGTGTGGTATAAGAAGGTAGTTAGCATTTCTTTTCTGAGTTATGTTGAAAGATTGAAGAAGAGGAGAAAAAGTTTTGTTTACCTTAAATTTATGCCTTTTACCCATGTTTGGGGGCCATTTAGTTCCACCTTCGGGAGTCCACCTTAGTGAAATTCAAAATTTTATGTACCCATTGGGCCAAGTTCTGAACCTGTGTTGATTCCCAATGAGTAGCTGGAATAAGAAAAATATAAACTTAACGAAGAATGAAAGTCTTTTTAAACATGGAAATGAAATATTATCTAAAGACTTATGAAGAAGATTTCATTATTAGGGTAAAAGAATGTGTTGTGATCGGGCCACTGTTATCAAAGAAAATGAATTGTTCCCTTCATCCACGGTTGTTGTCGTCATCTATGCTGGTAAGGAGGGCAATGAGCGCATTTGCTAAGTTTTAGCAGCCCCATAAGTTCTTTAGGTAATATAGGTTCATCATGTGTGCAAGAATTAGGGATTCCCTGGTCTCAGAGCACAATTGGTAGAAGAAAGATATTGTAGACCATATTGATGGGCCTGCTTGTGCCAAACAAATTTGGTACCGATGGAAATATAACAAAAATATTGGGTCGATTTCTTTAATCACTCCCAAAGTGAAAGGCTATGTATAAACGAATGTGAACCCTGGTTTGGAGAAGGTGGCCCTTTCTACTTCACCAGGGACGAAAATTTCATTATTGTTACATTCACAATCTTCGTTCATAACAGAGATGTTATAAATATGAATGAAAGAATGATTCCTACGAATGAGCCAGTGTCTGTCGCTTTTGGGATTAATTGGTTCTTTTTGTTATTGAAGGTCAGACTTGGTGTTAATTTGTAGGGGTATGATGGAGTTCATGGTTTGAGGTTCAGATTCGGCATCAACCTCATTTGTTTTGTTCTTCTTTGGTACTCCACCGAACAGAAAGCTAGAGTTTTTGAGGGTAGCTGTTTTAGAAGACATAATGCTAAGGATTTTATGAAGAAAGATTTTACTGAGAACACTGAATTAGTGGTATATTTCTAAGGTAAATCCGGGAATAAGGAGTTGTAAAAGCAGAGAATGAATAATGAGTAGTGGAGACGTTTATAGACAACAAAAATCGTGGTCATGATTACCTCGAAAATTGGAAAATATATTTTCCAAATCATGGGTTAACACATGTTTGGATCATAAATTGTGAAGAGATGTGCGTCCTTTGAATTGTCGAAAACTGTTCAGAAACTTCGCCGCTAAGGTAAGAGATTTTCTCTGCTGCCATGACTCAAATCCACATGACCGACACCCAGCACACTATTCGACCCGAGAGAACCGACCCATATAATGCAACCAAACCATATGCGTGAAAACCAATTTAACTGTGGAAGTTCTTTTAAAATCATATGTATTTTAAAGTTAATGATAGAATATTTTTCCAATCCAACAATACATGAAGCCTCTTATTATCATAACAATCCGACTTAGTATAATAAATATCTTTTCATGTATGTCGTGTACAACCCCATTACTAAAACTTTACATAACTATCTATGGAGACTCTAGACCAAAGAATATAATTAAACACTTGGGCTAATGGCTGACTATCATAAATTAAGGAAAAAACATGATAACTACAATGAAATAAGAGTGATGCCTCACTATATTCCTCGGAAAGAGAGTCATCTAAGGCGTATTAGCATGTCACGTATCATTCCTTATCCTGAAATATGTAAAGTAAGTGGAGCCATGGTGAAGGGCCCATGAGGGCTGAGTACACCACTACAATACTCAATAAATGTCACAGATTCTCCCTAACTCAAGTTCTTGGGACAAGATTTTACGAAAAACTATATAATCAATATGTTATATAAAGTAATAAATATTTTTATAAATCATGCTCTTTATCATTTTAAACAAAAGACAAGTGAAATATAAGTTATGCTATAAAGTTTTAGAATGTCTCTATCAACTCAATATTTTTATAGAAATCATATGAAACCATTTCAATTTCATTAAGTCGTTCAAATCATTTTTGGATCCTTAGGCCTAAACATAATAAAGTTCTATTTATCTTACCGGAGTACTATACCGTGACATAATGAACAACTACTAGGCAATCAACCTAGTAAAAGGTATTTGACCCTACTTGTCTGAGAAGCCTCCTATATTGTCGTACGAGTCGACTTAACCTCATTACATTAAGTAATAATCATTTTCCCTCTCAATAGGGGACTTTATCCCACAAACATTAGATTAGCCTTGGAATGTGTCCTTATATCGGCACGCGTAGTTCCATGGTAACAAACTCAAAGTTCAAATCAATCTCGGTGGTATCCACTAGTAAATCCAAAAATATTTGACATATCAACAAACGATTCATAACATAATTGCCATACAACCTTGGCAGGAACGATGTTCCGCAGAATATATGACTCATGATCCTTTAGGTTCTTTAAATTTTATGGGTGGTGTAGCTACCGATATCAATGCAATCAATTATGCCTCTCCTAGAATTTGGTTAGCTACTTCTCATTTTGTTCTAGGATTCTTCTTCTTCTTCGTAGGTCATTTGTGGTACGCGGGAAGGGCTCGTGTAGCGAAAGCAGGATTTGAAAAAGGAATTGATCGTGACTTTGAACCTGTCTTTCCATGACCCCTCTAAATTTAGACGAGAAAGGATCTATTTTCATTAAATCATGTTTAGGATAGAAAATACAAACCATTTGAACAAAATCAAATGCATAACCTTTTTCATGTTAAAGTCTTTAGCAATTTAACATCGATCTACAAATATAACAAGTGCTTCTTTTATTAAAATTTCAAAAGAAAAACTTTTTCATGAAAATATATTTTTAGCACTCAAGTATTTTATATTCTTATCAACATATAAGTTTTAATAAAACTTATAATATTTTCCTTAAGTGTCATTTTGTCAACAAGTTTTGAAAACAAGATTTTTATAAAATTACATGAAACTTCATAAGCAACAATTTAGAAACACATGGTGACATCTTTCCCATTTGTCCCCAGAAGTACATATGCATATTTACAAATAAAACAATGTCTCAACTCAAGACAATCTTTTTAAGATAATCCTTCACGAAGAGTAAGTCTTAATCAACTTACCTCAAATTTCAAGCTCCAAAAATACTACAATGCTCTAATTTATTAAAATTCTCAAATGTCACCAAAAATTCAATATCTATCATTAGATGTCCCAACTACATCAAAACAAACATGAAAAAATTCGTAAACATTCATTTAGGCTTCACCATTCGGCAACAATCCTTCAACCATCCAAATTATCCAATAGGTTCACCCATTGGCCTCTTCAGTTCCATTCTTATCATTTAAAGTCAATAAAGATACTACGTTAGTTATCTAACATTATTGAGTCATTATCATTGTCTTCTCCAACAAAACCCTTGATTCAAGAATATCCATTTTAAGAATTAGTGTTGTATCTCATACAAATGATGATTCCCGATTCAATTTGTTCATTTATTAAGTTAACAAGTCGATTTGAATCATTAGAAACTCAAAAGAATCCCATTTAAACTAATTCACCATTATACATCTTCTTCTTTACCCAAAATGTCATTCTCAAGACCCACACTTTGGGTTCATATAGTATCCTATTATAACTTCAAATAAAATTCATAAACATACTATCCATACTCGAATATCTCAAATATATAAAGCACAAGTGAAGGGATTATCTCTTGCTAGAAGAATCTCACTCTTCTCTTTTTTGTGTTCTTAAAGATTCAATCCATTTCTCTTTAATTAGCATCTGTTGGATTTGCCTACTCACGGTGCGGACGCTACGCTATGCATGCTCTGTAGGTTACATAGGATTCGTGTAGCTGCTCTACTAACCTTTAGTAAAAAGATCATAACTTCTTGTAGGAAGCTCCAAATGACAAATGATTTGAAGAATTAGAAACTAGATACAAACCTTTCACTTTATAGGACATATACCATATTACTCATTATATCTTGAGATATATTTTCGTTTGAAGTTAAGTCTTGTACGAATTCACTTGAAACTTTAGCCCATCATATAAATTCCAACTTGACTTAGCCTTAAGGCTCTTCTTAGACCATAAACAACTATTAATGCAAATAGTATGTATATATATTATTATTGTCAATTTATATCCTTCATATTATTAGTCAGGTTCGTCAATTTTCTTAATGGTCTTAAAACACTTAGAAAATTTCTGGGGTATTACATCTACTTCCTAATAACAGTAAAATATTGTCACTGAAAAGTAGGGAGACTATCTGTATGCGGTAAAACTAGTTAGTGACACTTGGACGAATAGGTAGGTGACACGTGAAACTGAAGACATGTAAGATGTGAGTTAGCAAGTAGTTGATACCGGTTGCAAGCATGTGACAGGTACTGGGTGAATTCCAAGATAAGGTAACCGATAATAATTATTTAAAGAATTGGTATCAGATCGCCTTCAATGAACAATCGTTAAAAAAGAATATCTTAATTTATAGCCAACCGTTACGCAGCCACCAATGACTTTTTTATTCTCATTCAAGAGAATCTCGATTTGGGGATCTTATCTCCCTAATTAGAGTTCTAAATAGGATAATTAGTAGCCACTGTAGGACATAAAATGTTTACCTTGAAAATGGTAACTACAATTATATTTGATTTAGTGGTTATAAAAATACGTGATCTATTTTAATACCAGTTGTTTAGTTAGTAAATTATAAGTGAGAAGTGAGAAGTGAGAAGCGAGAACGTGAGATAAGAGTGAAGAATAACGAGATTATGCAAACCAAGTAGTGGAGAGATGGGGTCTCGAGCTTTGTCGGAATGGGCATCGAGGTCGAGCTTAAAAGATTGACAAGGGGCTGTCAAGGATGATATAACATTATTGAAGGCCTCGAAGACGGCCTCTTTATGATTAATAACGAGTAATAAACAAATAACAATTATTGAACACAATAGATGAAAGGCAATAAAATAATAAAACAATTGTAGATAATGTTTTAGTTAGAGAGTAGAGAATGTTCTTGTTCTTGTATTGAATATCATGTGTCTTATAAAGTGACAAGGGTCCCCTTTATATATGAGGGGAAATCCCAACATAGTACATATTTAATTATTTCAAAGAGAGATGGCTGGTACAACCATTTAATGCCACGGTACGGGCTTGTACTATTTTGCGTACTTGGTCAGCCTTAACCACGTGCCTTTTGGGAATTTAACGACTTTCCATGATGGTCTTCGATTTACATCACTTCAGGGTCGATAAACCTCGACATGCCCCTTCGATGCCAAAACTCGAACCTTCTAGCCTTTTGGGTGCCGTAATGATCATAAAATCGGGCTCTCCGATTTTAGACGTATACAGATAGTCCCCGCGTTTCTTAGAATGAAGTGATATGAAACAGTATTGACTTCTTGCCTCTTTGATATCCCTATTATGACATCAGACTCATTAGAGCATTAAATGATATGACATAAAATGTTGCGCAGAGGTCGCTGTCAGCACAATTCTCGAGAAGCCCACGAACCACTATTGGTTCGACCTTTCCGCTTCAAACATGCCCAAAGGGCTTCTATAAATACTTCAATCACTTGCCTTTTCATAATTTTACAACATCTTCATGTCTTCAGAATTTGACTAAGTGTTCTACTCTCATCATCTTTATGTGTTTGCTTCTTCATCTTCTTTATTCAAAACTCAATTATAATCATGGAAAAATCTTCCAAAACGGTACCTCAAAAGGAGGGAGCCGCTTCTTCATCACGCCCGTCTAAGGGCATGTCAACAACTCTTCCTTCCATCGAGAAGTGCATCCTTAGTACTTTCGACACCATCTCTGATTTCACAATTGAAAAACCCCCTTCTACACCGGGTCGATGCGAGCCCATGTCTTGTTATATAAGTGTAATATCCGATACAGAGAGGGTAAACCTTGACTGCCGTTGGGAGGAGGTGGCCCTAGTAGAAATCCCTACAGGTGATGAAAGCATAGTCACATGTAAGGCTGGCTTTCTCAGCGTATATACATACCTTTTTACCTTAGGCCCCGTAGATTCTTCCTCTCCACCGGTTGACCCGGTGATTCTCGACTTTTATCGTCAATTCCGAGTGACACTCGATCAGATTTATCCTTCTTTTTTGAGGATTGTATATATGATTCGACATATTACCAACATAGTCGAGGGGATGACTTTCACCCTCGACCACTTGATCAGATTATACATCCCTTATCTCTTCCGAGGGGGCTTAACTAAGCTTCACCGTCGATCTGCCAAGGCATTCTTCGCCTGCATCGAAGAGGATAAAGATCAGGGATGGATGACCTAATTTTTTAGAATCTAAACTTCGGACGTCATCCCTGCTGATAAAATGTCGTTCCTGGAGGAATGGAATATGAAACATAAGTATCCCTGAATTGCGTATGTTTTTCCACCTCTTTTTCTCTTGATTGATATTTTTCTAATTGTTTAGCCACGTTTGGTTTCCCGGCGCAGTCCAGCACCTTCTGAGGTGGGTCAAACTTTTGGACTCCGCTTTTCCATACAACAAACGTATATGGCGCAATATAGCTAAATCACGATGGTAGGCTAAGAACCACGGTATGCTCTCCTTGTTATTGTTTCCTTATTCTTTGTAAGTATTCTTGATGGAGGTAAGTGTGATATACCACGCTTGTGCAGGTCTTGGGAAACGTGTGTAGATGAGACCGCCCCATCCTGGTGAGGAAGAGGCTCTGAAGACTGCCAAGGATAAGAAAAGGAAGAAGGAGGCCTCGATGGAGTCTCAAAAATCCAAAAAGGAAAAGGTTCGGAAACCAATACCGATGCCACAGTCCTATCCTTAATGGCCGCTGAGAGCCTGCAAGCTGAGGAATAAAGTGATGACACCTGCCCTTTGGTACAAAGGGAAAAACGAAGTGTTGATACTTTGAGAGTTGTTGGGCGATTGTCTGCTGAGTTGGAGGTGGCCGATGCGGACCCGCCTTGTGCTGAGAAGGCCCTCGAGGATGGTTCAGGTGCAGCCCCCAAGTCGCTGTCAGACATGGTACAGTCCACACTGGTGATTTCGAGGGTCTGCTTCTGAAACTTTTCAGGGACGAGAGGAAGCCTCGATGGAGGATGATGTTTCCATCGGTGAGTTTGATGTTTTCTCCAGGGGAGATACGAGATGCCCAAAAGAGGAATTCCCCAGTTTTGAGACCTCTCACGGAGGGGATGCCGCATTCAGAGATTATTTTAAAGGCGTAGAAGAGGAGACCGATAGCGATGCCCCCGTTGCCCTCGACGAAGCTGAGAGGCTCCTAAAGCATGTGACTTCCTTGAAATAATATGATGTTCTTCAACTTCCTACCCTTGCTTTCTAAGTTTCTTTCTTTGTGTTGCAGGTCAAGAAGCTGTATGAACAAGATGCAATATGAGTTGCCTCAATGTGGAGAGGATCTTGAGAAGCTTATATCGGAGTCGATTGTGCTGGAGGCTCTGTGTGCCCAAAAAGAGGAGGAATTTATCAACCTCCCGGCAAGGTCGCAGAGAGCTCTCCAAGAGAGGGCTGCCTTCATCGAGCAGGTATTCTGGTACCCATAATTTTATATTTCATTGCCATACTTGGTGCTAATCGGCTTATTTTCTGTATCTTTCACCTTGGACAGAAGGATGCCCTAGTGGGGCAGCTCAGAGAGGATGTTATGTCCAATGACGACGAAATCCTTGAGCTTGCTCGACTGAATGATGTTATGGCTTCATAGAGGAACGCCTTTCAGGGGAAGCTATCCTCGATCCAAGACCTTCTTCGAGGTGCTCAGGAGGAGGCTACTGCATTATCTGCGGCCATGTCTGAGGCCGACGAGTTTGTCTCGTCATACAAAAGGGTTACTACTACCGCGAATGTCCGGGCCAGGGAGATATCCGAGAAGGCCGAGCTTAAACTTGCTCGAGGAGTTGCACATGCTCTCTTAAAAGCCAAGAGGAAAAACTTCTAGGAAGCGAGCGCTAAAGGTGTCGATCTCTCTGCCGAGATTGAAGAAGCCAGGGCCTTGGAGGAAGAATCGGCAATGTTAACTACGTTAGATGAGGGCTCTGAAAGCGGCTCGTGCATCAGCGAAGGCGAATAGTAGATTTACCTACTTTTTTTCTTTTCCCCTTTTTTGTACATGGGACCCACGGGGGAAATTTTTGTAGAAATACTCTGTTAAATGCATTTTTGAAATAAAATATCTCTTTGTGTCATGTCTCCCAAAATTTGCCATGCAATGCTTATGCAAAAGTCAACTTTCAAGCTTTGATTTTAGCTCTTCGGAACCCGTACTTGCAATAGTGAATCCCCTCGAGATCAGACACCTTCTCAAAGCTAGGTCGGCATGGGATTTTCGATCCCTCGAACACTGTGTGACAGTGTCATTCATATGACATGACTGTGAAGTGACCGAGGTGGCCTCGTCGGTATCCTTCCCCAAAAGTTATAACAACTTTGCTAGAATTAATTGGCTTTCAAACTTGTTGAATAGTCACCGCTTGTTCTATATATATATATATATACTTGCTTCCTATTCAGTTTAAGTCTTGTAACTTTGCAAAACTAGCTTTCTCTTCCTAGTGGTACACCGCCGGCGTATGGAGAGTTAACCTCGAGCTGTTTTTCTTTGATAAATGACATTGCACTAGAGAAACCCTCTGATGCACCGGTCTATCGAGAGAATGCATCGAGGTTTATTCGATCGATAGAAGAAAACCACCTCGAGGCCGTGAGGAGAGATTGCGCATGGGGAGTAAATGTGGTGCTGCAGATACCTTCTCGAGAAGAGAATATTATGACCTATGTGGAGGGATTCTTGAACGTGTATACGTACACATTTACATTGGGACCCCTCGACCGCCTTGTGCTCGAATTCTGCAAAAGGTACTGAGTCTCTCTGGCTCAGATTCATCCGTTTTGAGCTCGAGTTTACGCTTAGCCACCTTATTAGATTATATCGGCCTCAGCATTGTCAAGGCCGATTGCATTACGACTATGATCAACCAAGCCTTTGATTGCCAGCGATTATGAGGACCAGAACAAAGGATGGATGAGTTAGTTTTTTCGAGTGAGGACCATCAACATCATTCCTGCGGAGTTCCTTCCATTTCCCAAAAAATGGAACTTCAAATGTAAGTACTGTGTCGTACCTTAGTGCCCTTTACTCTTGTCGATTTATAAGAATGTTTCTTTTTCTCTTTTTCAGCGGTCACGTGGATGCCGGAGGAGATCCCCGATCTTATGGACTCAACTCCGAGGCCGGAAGCTTCCTCGACATATGACAAACGCAAGTGATGAGATCTGTCGAAGGGCAGATGGGAAGCAAACACCAGGGTACAAGCCATGTGGTTGCCTTTTGAGGAATGCTTTCTTTTATTTGTACTAACTCTTCCACTGAAGGTGTTGGTGGATTCTCCAAGGTGAGACCGTGTCCCTTCGAGGAGAGGGAAGGCCCGTCGGCTTCGGAGCCGAGGGAGGATAATAAGCGAAAAAGGTCCTCTACAGAAGACGACATTCTCGATGAGGCGGGGCCTACCCGAAGACACAAAAGAGATGCCGTCACTGACGAAGTCATTATATATGTCGATTATTTTGTGGAAATAAAATATCCTTGGGAGGATGGTTCTTCATCTACGGCTCGAGCTAGGGGCCCTGATCACGCTCAACTATGTCTTATAGAAAGACTAAACGGGCGTTGCAAATATAAATCTGGG
>ML464892.1:0-15773 GCA_005239535.1 Nicotiana rustica | reverse complement strand
ACACTGACCATTTCGACCTCATCCATCGGAGGTTTGACCCTGGACGCTTGCTCGCGCCACTTAATAGCGTACTCTCTGAAACTTTCCAAGGACTTCTTTTTGAGGTTGGATATAGAGTTTCTATCGGGAGCAATGTCCACGTTGTATTGGAATTTTCGAACAAAGTCCCGGGCTAGGTCATCCCACACGTGCCAGCGGGATATATCCTGGTCCATGTACCATTCTGATGCAATCCCTGTTAAGCTCTCTCAAAAATATGCCATCAGAAGTTCCTCTTTCCTACCTGCTCCTCGGAGTTGGTTGCAATACCTTTTCAGATGAGCTATGGGGTCCCCATGTTCATCATATTTTTTGAACTTGGGGGTTTTAAACCCGAGAGGAAAGTGGATGTGCGGGAACATGCACAAATCGGCGTAGGAGACGCTTTTCTGCCAACTCAGCCCCTTTATGTTCTTGAGGCTCTGCTCGATACTCTTCATTTTCCGAGCCATTTCTTCGTGCTCGGGGCTTTTCTTATCTCGTCCCAAAGTAACTTCATACTGAGGTTGTTGGGGGTATGAATCAGGAGTGACATGAGTGGCGCCCAGAAATGATGGCATTTGGAATGTAAAGGCCGGCGGCTCAAAGCTGGGCCCGGTGATAGTTGGTGGAGCCATGGCGGAGCTCGGTGGTGCGGTGAAGATGTTGGATGATGCACCGGAAAACAAGACCTGGGGGCGAACCTCAGAAGGTCTTCCGGCATAGTGAGCCGACATAGTTGGGTATCCAAACGGCGTGGCCGGGTAACTTATAGGGATGTTAGAAGTTTCGCCTGTCCTGGGGATTATCTCAGGGAAACCCGGGATGGAACTGGGCGGTTCCCTACCATTGTACCATTCTCTTCAGCTGTGGCTAACTCAGACGTTGGGATGACTAGATTCGGGTCCTCCACAGAAGAGTTGACGATTGATAAGTGGCTTTCGGATGTCATTTCTATGCTTCCCTTTGATCTAGTGAAGTAGGGATGGGGAGCCAGGTTACCACAAAAACCAACCACCCTAGAAAAACACCTTTAAGAGTGAACCAACAAAACGTTAGGCCGGAACATTTTATCACATAGGGAAATCGCACGTTTGGGGTATGCAATGCACCTAGGCAATTAAATGCTTTCTATATGTTTTAAAATGGTTGTGTGTCTCATCCCGGCTTTATTTTCTCGGATTTGAACTTTCCTTCATTTTTTATCTTATTGTCATCATTTTTCCTTTCTCAACCACTCTTTTCTTTCTTTCATTGTATTATTTTTGCTCTTTTATTTCTCACTCACTTCCACTTCTTAAGATTATGATCGAATCCTATGTGGATTGCCTACATACCACGGCGCCGCGTGAATCATATCATCACGTAGTTCAAGGGATAAATCTGAAGGAAAGAAATAAACATTTTTCGAAACTTTCATTCATTGGGATAAAATACTTTCAACTTCATGAGAAACTTCAGTACATTTTTGAAACTTTAAAAACTATAAAAGACTCAAGACACACTTTCTTGGAAATGTAAAAACTACAGTGGACTTGGACAGGACTACAGCAGGAAAATAAAATACATACTCGAGAAATATCAAAAATACATCAGTGCTTCCATTGCTTCAGGCACCCGTAGGGCATCATCCGGCCTCGTCATGGGCCTGCGTGCTATATCTTGTTGGAGGCGATAGAGGTCATCCATTATCTTGTGGACGAAGATCATAACCGCTGAGAAGAAGGTGGTCCGAGTCATGTCTTCGCATTCCTGGCATTTGGTGACAATGTAATCAGCTGTTTCCCGGATCTTCTGTCTGATGATACCTTTCTCCTAAAGTAGACGCCCGATCTGCTGAGATCTTGACTCTAAACCCTGGGCGTCTTTGTTAATCTGCTTTTTCCACTGTCGCAATTCTTCTTCTAACTGGGCTATAATGTCACAACACTGTTCTCTTTCTGCCTTAAACCTCTGTTCTTGTTTGGCCATCTCGTTTTCAAAGGTGGCCATTCTTTCTTTCAAACCCAGAACTTCTTGGTCATGCTTTCTCTTCAATTTTTGCACGAATTCTGCCCTTTCTTCGGCATTCTTTGACAACTTTGCTCGAGCTCGGGTCAAATCCTCCTCGGCTTTGTCCAAATCGTCACCATAGCTACACAATTTTGGTCTGAGACTGGTGACAAGTCTTTCGTAGGCTCTACTTCTTTCGGGGTTTTCAATGGCTATCCTCATTTTCTGGATTTGAGCCCTGAGGGCTTCATTTTCTTTGTTCCGCCTGTTTCTTTCCCCTTCGGCTGCATCGGTTTGTAAAGTGTTTTCAAATTTGAGCTCTCGGATCTGGGCCTCCAGTTTACTTATTGTAGCCCGATAGTTGTTTTCCTTTTCTAGCCAACCCTAGTGTTCTTGTGTCTGCTCAGTAAAATGTTGCACATGAGGTCTTTTCGCAGGTCGCTCTGGTTCTTGGTGCTCTCGGCCTCTTCTACCATACCAAGAAATATAGGTTGGCTCTACTTCCCCTTGAGATAAGTTTCTCACCCGAGTCTGAGGCTCTAAGAATTTGCACTGTTCCAAATCTGACGGACCTTGTCTTCCGGAAATGTAGCTCTTGGACACAACTCATGGCTTGTTGTCTTAGGTCCTCATCATGTGGAATGCCTTGTTGTCTACCCAATTTCCGTAAGACCCGATGTGGGGCATATGGCTGGATACTCCGCAGACCCATTAACAAAAGATAGCACACTTCAGCGGACATATTGATAACCTCGCAGACAGGGAGCCATCCGAAAGTCCACTCGATTCGGTCAGCGGTCAATGAACTTAGATGTGAGTGCCAGACTTCTGTGCCCTCAGGAAATTTGTGGCCTTCTACCCGGGTACTGTGTTCTTTAATACAATTCAGACCGGTTAAGCCGTAGTTCATGTAGCCTGGGCGGCGGCAGAGGTGCTCGATCATCCAAACCTGTAGGAGCAGATTGCACCCTTCAAAGAGCTTTCCTCCTGATTGGCAAATGGTCAGAGCACGGTAAATCTCAGCTAAGATCATGGGTATAAGGGAGCCATTGCTCTTCTTCATCATGAAATCCGCCATCCCTACTAATCCGATATCTATAAGTCCGTCATCTCTAGGGCAGACTAAGGTACCCAGGAACGCTACCACGAAAGCTAACCCCCGGCGGGCTTCCCATTTAGCCTGATTCTTGTGATGAGTTAGGCTAGCATTTTCAGCTTCATAGCCCCGAGGATCTCCATAAAGTTTGTACAGGAAATAGAAAGTGTAGAACCCTTCTGCCATGTGTGATTCTTGAGTGTCCCGACTGATGTTCTAAAGATCCAAGAACTTATGCGGAGTTACCGCCCTGGGTGCCACCGGATACCGACTTCTAAGATTGTCACCAAGACCATCATACCCCGCTATTTCCTCTAGCGTGGGCATCAACTCAAAGTCTGAAAAGTGGAACACGTTGTGGGTGGGGTCCCAAAATGACATTAAAGCTTCGACGATATCCAACCTCGGCTTGATTTTCAGAAGGCCAGTGAGTCCGCCCAAAGCTTTTATGGCAGACTTTCTACTAATTTCCCCCAGGTCGCTCTACCACATATGGAGTCCCACGGGAATTTCCTCGATAGCCCTAAAAGGAATGTTTTCAACTGTATTCATCCTGCACATTTGTTTAAATGTTTTGATTAAGAAAACAAAGCCATAAAAGGTTTTGACTGGATGCGAAAAAGTGTTATTTTTTGCAAAAGTTTTGTAATAAAAAAGGAAATGGACCGTTTTTGCGAATACGGCCCCTCAATACTTCGGGTAGGAAGCTTTTATGGTTGTGCTTGCTAATTGGGCCGAAATTTTCGAAAAGACTATAAGTGACTATATTTGCAAAAATAGCCTTCCGGCGTCCCGTTGGGACAATTGACTATTTTAGGTAAGAGCAGCATCACCTAATTTTGCGACCGTATTTTCTATCTTGGTTTTGAATATAAGGTTGGACCCAATGAGGGTTGCCTACGTATCTCACATCTGGTGAGAATCAAACAATGCGTAGTTCGGGAAATCTCGACACAATTTTAAAAAATATGCACCGACTTACTTTATTGCGAAATACTATTTTCAAAAGTTTTGGCAGAGTTTCGGGATAATTTTGAATATCGGGTTATTTCAAAAATCGGCTAAATCTCCTATTTTGTTCCTCTCTTGGTTTTTCTGTTATCTTTTTCTTTTGTTTTTAGCCGGTCAACAAACAAACCATAACAAAAATGTTGTACACATAGCAAGTAGGATGCATCAGGATAGTCTTTCATTTTGGGTTCACCTGTCCTAGACGGACCCGACCCCTGTGTTGAGTCCCCTAAGTTAAATGCACGTGATGCAAGTAAACGTTCTTACTAGGGATCCGGCATGAGGCTATGTCATACTAGGTTTATACTCTGGGGTTTTGTTCTAGACAAGGCTTACCCGAGTAGACAGCTCGAGCCGAGGTCGGGGCAACGTACCGGGAATACAGAAGCTTCACCGGCTTTGCAACTTGTCCGTACCTCGTTCTAAAATTTGGATGACTCTAACATAAAATAAGTCACACGAAGTGCACACTTCCCAGATGATTAAGAAGACTCAGAGAGAAGAAGGGTTTCGGCACAGTTTTATACGCAGTTCAAATAATATCAAATCGGTAAATGCGGCAATTAGCACATCAGGTTTAAACACGTAAAATCAGATAATGAAAGCCAAAACATAACAGTTGTATAAGCTCGAATTCTTGAACCATGAACCAGAGATTCTGGGTTTGATCCCTAGCAGAGTCGCCAGAGCTGTCACACCTCCTTTTTCACTACCCTTGGATTAGTGATGAAAAGGTAATAAGGGAGTTTTTCCACTTTAAGTGACATTATTCGGATTTGGGATTTATTCATTATTTCATAGTCGCCACCTGGATTGTTGACGATGTTCCGGGACACAGATTTTGTAGAAATCCCAAACCGAGGAAATTTAGACTCTGTTTTAAGTTGTCTGCGACCAGAAATCCGAGTAAGGAATTATGTTAACCCGGGAGAAGGTGTTAGGCATTCCCGAGTTCTGTGGTTCTAGCACGGTCGCTTAACTATTAATATTTGGCCTAAGTTATCTGATTATTTACGTGTTTTGAACCATTGTGCATTTATCCTTTTTAATTTTTAGCCGCTTTTGACGTTTATGGATTTATCTTAAAAACAAGTCACGAGGGCGTGCACTTGTCTGCTTTTGGACATATCGCAATTGCGCCACATGAAATGCACCCGCAATTACAACACGTGATTTTAATGTAATTTCAAGTTGTAGCCGGGGACATGATTTGTCACACTCGAATGTAGATTACGTGGTCAAGACTATGGTCGTGACGGTTTTAGAATGCCTATTTGAGGCGATATTCGATTATTCTTTATTCTTTCCATTTGAAGGAGTATTTTAGCTTTAAAATCAATTAGGACGTTTATGGATTTATTTTGGACAAGTTACGTTGGCGTACACTTGTTGTTTTTTAGCACATGGCAAACACGTCACATGAAATGAACCCGTGGTTGCTATGTACATTTTATTAATATTTGGAGTTGAGGGTCGGGGGCATGAGTTGCCACTCCCGAGTGTAGATTATGGTTTTTTGGAATAATATTCGATTCTTGAACAAATTTCAAGCTAAAGGTATGATTTTTGCCTAGAAGGTATGTGAAGATTGAAATCGCTAACCTAAAAGACGAGATACTCGGGCTATGGCCATATTTTAGCCCCGATCGATTGTTTATCCCTTTTGGCCAAATCCTAAACTATGGTTGATTATGAGGAAAATAAGGGTGCATGACTCTATCCAAAACAACGTCAACCAATGAAAGGTTTAATAAGAAGAAACCCCATCAGAGTACTAATTCATGACAACAAAAATGAATGGACATATTCAGTTTTCACAGTTCATCACCATGTAATTTTCGAAACTGCTGAAGAAACAAGGAGATGGAGAGAACAGAACAGGGTATATTTTGTCAAAAGTATAAATACAGTTTTTTTCCAAAATTGCTTTACATCAAAGTGGATGGTGAGAAAATTCTTCATTGTTACTTAACAGTTTCACCAAATTTGCATGCCTTTTAAGTCATAATTTCTACACATTTAATCCTAGTTTTGAGCATTTCTACATCTACTTAAGGATGTGAAAAGGAAGCGTTTTAAAATCACTACTTCATGTTTCTTTTTCGAAAATTGTTGAGCCACAAAGTGTTGGTTTTTTCAGAACTTCAACAAATATTTGCAGGGATCTAATTTTCACACAAAATGCTTTGGGCGAGTAAGATCTATACTTGTTCATTTGAGAATTTTTTTATCAAAGGCGAAATAAAATAATAGAGCTGAATATGAATAATGTCCAGTCCCTTTTTTACAAAACATATATGTGAAATTAGAACTCAACTAAATACAGTTTTTCTACTCAAAATACAAGTTCTAAGAAAAGAGACAGGGTAAAAACGAGCTGCTGCTCCTGTGCAAGCCTCAGCAATGCTGTGTGATTCAACCTTTGTAGTTCAAGACTGCGTCCTTTAGCTATTTCCAAACAACCAAACAGATTTTATGCATCCTCAGAGGGTGATCTTGACCATGAATGGGCGAGATTCAGTCCCTATGACGTCAATATTAGCATAAATTTAAGAACTACACATAGTACCTACTGATTGAGCCAAACAGGGATAGCTATTTACTAAATATGTTCATAATGACATATTGAAGCCATATGATTCATCTATCCCTTAAGAAGATATTAATATACTTAGATCCTAACAATAAACATGAAGACACACAAGCTCCTCTACTTGTGACCTCTTCAGTGACTAAATACAAATGAGGAGCAGATTTGTGCATTCTTCCCGAATTGAATATGACCATGAAGAGGTCAGTTTCAGCTCCAAGGATGCAAAGCCATCAGACCTTTGATCATTCGATAGATTATGGCCTAAATTCATACAATGACTGGACCATTCTTATGCATTTCTTAAGATATGAATCTGACCATTTAATAGGTCTAGATTCTTATCTTAATACTTTTTTTGTAATGAGAACCTAACTACTCCATAATTGTTTATGCATTATTATAGGGTGAACCTGGCCATGAAAAGGGTCAGATTCACTCCCTAACAGCAATCTTTTGTATCACTTGATTCATACTTGTGTTATGACTTTGAGCTTTAGGCATTTTAGAGGATGAATCAGACCATTCAAGGGTTCTAACTCCTCAACTCTAATGCCTTCTTTAATACGTACTTTATACCTTTTAAAGGGTGATTTCCAGCACCCTAAGCTACTGTTTATGCACCATAAAAGGGGTGAATTTGACTATTAAAAGTCAGATTCATCTACCCTAGTGCGAATATTCTAACCTACCTAGATACTTGCTTGTTGCATCCCTTTATTGGCCAAAGAGACTCAATTGAAAAGCATTTTTTCTGCACTCTTATAGAGAGAATCTAACCATAGAGAAGGTCAGATTCTATACCATGGTGCAGCTTCTTTTCATAGTATAGAACAATGAATATTAACTACATTTATATACACATAATCTTAAGTAAACAACATATACCAGCAAAGAAATACCAACAACAGGACTACATTTATCACACTCATAAACTCATTACAACACCCACATTGTCATATTATACAGAACAGAAGAAAGGACTTCAGATATCAAGAAAAGAAAAACAGCTAGCTTATAGCAGATAGAAGATGAAAATTTCAGTTCAGCATTTCATTGAGAACAGATGAATTGATACATACCTTCTTTAAGAGTAAAATGGCCAAAGACTTGACCAAATAAAGGTCAAGTATGTGCAACAAATCAGCAAGAAGGAAAAGAATTCAGCAGCAGTAACAGCAAACCTCGGAAATCCAAACAGACCCCAAAGAGCTAACCCAGAAGATATTCGAATTTCAGAAAAAAAACCAAAGTCGAGCAAATAGATGAAAACTCAAATACAAGAATTCCACAGAAGACTTGAGAACTCTTGAAAGAACAGTCAGATTTTTACCTTCATACTTTGAAACAATTTTTCCTTTTTCAAAAGAAGACTATCCTGTTTTTTTTTTTTTTTGTTTTTTTTTTAGTATTCAGTGTTCAAGAAAGCAATTTCAGACTGTAGAGAGAATTTTCAGAGTGTCCAGGAACTGTTTAGACTAAGGGGAAAGGGTCTATTTATAGGTATTTGGGAATGGGATATTCCTTGGAATATTCCCTATCCAAAAGCTGAAATTAGTACCAAAAATAGTACATAGGGCAGTTGTCAACCTTATCTTTGAGACAACTTCCCTTATTCTAGAATTGTTTTACTCATTAAAAGACCTTTTTACCCTTGTAAATCTGATTTTCTAACATATATTTCCTAATATACCCTTTGGAGTCCCTGAATTTACCATTGGGTAATCAGGGTTATACTTTATTATTGACTCTAGTTGATTATCCTTAATCAGGTTCCTTAGTTAATTAAGTATCAACTTTGGTTTAAGTCAATATTTCAGTCCTTAGGTTAACTGACTTTAGTCTTAACTAAGTGTGACTAATTAACTTAACCAAACCAGCCTACTAATTAGCTCCTATCAAACTTAAATCAACCACTCATACTTGAATCCCAAATTAAAACCAGTTAAGCAATTAAATAACGCAATTGAGGTCTTAAGGTCTTAATTAGTTTAGTGACTAATTATAGACCATGATGAACTAACAGTGATTAAACGAACAGGATTAAACATTCATGGTTGAGTTTTAGCAGAAAGTTGACAAGTAACATAGAGTCCTAGAACGATTAAACAGGCTGCCAAGACTTAAGCAAAGGTATGCTAACAAACTGAATCATTCAAGCGGGAACCCTAGATTTTATCCAACGAAACCTAATTTCTAATCAATCACCACAAGTTTTTTATATAATTTAACGGCATATAATCATGAAGTAATGAAAGGAAAAGAATCTAATCCTAACGGCAAATAATTAGAGGCAGGTTGTTCAAGAAAAAGAGCCAACACAGAATTACAATACATAGTATAACACTATTAACTAATCAAGTTTAAACAAATTGTCATTTTAGATTCTTATTAGTCAATTTAGAGTAGGATAACAACGCTCAAACAACGAGCAAAGATAAACGAAGAAAACAGAAAGAAAGAAAGAAAAAGAAAGAAAAAAAACTACTGAAACAACCTAAAAGAAATGATTATCATGAAATTATGGTCTTAAAAACATATGAAAATAGTAAGGAAAGAGGAAGAATACCTGTTGAAGGGTTTGGCCGGAAAATGGGAGGTCGTTGAACCTTGGCCGGATTTCGGCGGGGTTTGAAAACGAGTCAAACCCTCATGAATCAATTGCTCTAGTCAAGATCAATTGACTCATGAAGGTCCGAGCCGTTGATTTTCTCTAAATCGGCCGGTGGTGAAACTCTAGGGTTTCAGTTTCTTGGATCTAAAATCGGGGATCTTTGCGTGGGATCTTGGCGAAATAGAGGCTGGGAGGTAACTGAGGAGGAAGAGTAGGTTGTCCGGTTAAAATTTGGATTCATTTGGTGATGCTCCACCGCCGGAGGCGATTTTCGGCCGGCGGAGAACGGCGGAGGGGCGGTGGAGCTTCGGTGGGAGACGGCGGGGAAATAGTGGTCCCGGTGAGTTGAAAGATAGGGGTGAGGGACGGATAGGGGAGGGGTGTTAGACTTTAGGAAAAAGGGGGTAGGGGGTAAGGTTTGGACATTTATATACTTAGTGAGGGGTTAGTTTAGGACCGTTGGATCGAAAGGATCCAACGGCTGGGATGAAGGATGTATTAAAACGGAGTCGTTTGGTGTTTGGGGGGGTTAGGTCGGGTTTGGGATTTGGGCTTGGGTTGTTAAAGTGTTGAGGAAGTGAGTTTTGGTCCTGGGTAGATATAGCCCAGGTCCGTTTGGCTCATTTTAAATTAAAAGAACTCTCCTTAATTAATTAAACTAACTTAAAATTAAACTAAATGCAACAATTAGTTTCAATTATAGTCCTTGTTCAATTAACTAATTAAGAGTCATATTATTTTAATTACCCCTGGTCATTTAAAGGCCGAATTTCACAATTTTTGTTGAAAGAAATAATTACATCCAGAAATTAAACATTAATCGATTTTATGTCAAATAAAAATATTTATTTAGATGTTAATTAAAGGTTATGTGCTTAATCATGCCATTTTAAATTATTTATGTATTTAAATGACGGATTATGGCTACATAATATAAAATGAAGCATCAAAAATTCAATAAAACCCATAAAACTAATTAATTTACTGAGATTTTTGTAGGATTATACGATAGGCAAAAATCACGTGCTCACAGATATGAGGTATGTGGTATAGGCATACAAATAGTGCCTCAATTTCTGAGTTATCCATGTCAGAGCACAACAGGTACGTTCCAGCAGAGAGTATCGTGCTTCATAAGATGTGAACTTCTTACTCAAGTAATATATGGCTTGCTCCTTTCTTCCCGTCTCGTCATGTTGTCCCAAAACACAACCGAAAGCCCCATCTAATACTGCAAGGTAGAGTAGTAGTGGTCTACCAGGTTCTGGCGGGACTAGGACTGGTGGTGTGTACAAGTATTCCTTGATTTTGTCAAAATCCTTCTGACAATCCTCGGTCCAGCTGGTTGCAACATCCTTCTTTAGCATTTTGAAAATTGGTTCACATATCACCGTGGACTGTGCTATGAAGCGGCTGATGTAATTGAGACGTCCCAAGAAACTCATCACGTCATTCTTGTTCTTTGGTGGTGGTAATTCTTGGATATCTTTGACCTTTGACGGGTCCAACTCGGTTCCTCGGCGGCTGATGATGAATCCCAACAATTTTTCGGCAGGAACCCCGAATACATATTTTGCGTGGTTCAGCTTTAGATTGTACTTACGTAGTTGGTCAAAGAACTTTCTCAAGTCTGCTATGTGATATGTGGCTTTCTTGGATTTGATGATGACGTCGTCAATATATACCTTTATCTCCTTGTGTTTCATATCATGGTAAATGGTTGTCATGGCCCTCATGTATGTGGCCCCAGCATTTTGTAGACGGAATTACATCATTTTGTAGCAATACACCCCCCATGCTGTAATGAAGGCTGTCTTTTCTGCGTCTTCTTCGTCCATCCAGATGATAACCCGTGACGCAATCCACAAAGGACTAGAGATCATGCTTGGCGCAGTTGTCAATCAGTATGTGTACATTTGGTAGTGGGAAATTGTCCTTGGGACTTGCTCTATTTAAATCCTGATAATCGACACACACCCTAACTTTCCCATCTTTCTTCGGAACCGGTACAGTGTTGGCTAACCAGGTTGGGTACTCAACTACCCTGAGGACTTTGGCTTTGATCTGCTTAGTGACTTCTTCCTTGATTATTAGGCTCATGTCTGGTTTGAAATTTCTGAGTTTCTGCTTTACTAGCGGACACATTGGATTGGTAGGCAATTTATGAGACACTATGGATATGCTCAAACAGGTCATGTCATCATACGACCACGCAAAAATGTCCTCATATTCTCTCAGGAAGCGAGTGCATTCTTCCTTCTCCGACGGTGACAAGTGGATGCTTATGCGAGTTTCTTTGATGGTTTCAGAATCTCCCAAATTGACTACCTCGGTCTCGTCCAAGTTGGACTTGGGTTTGTTCTTAAAGTTCTCAACTTCTCTGATGATCTCTTCAGGTATCACTTCTTCTTCTTCTATTTCTTTCGAGTCACTATCCTTATGTTGCGTTGTCTTATTACATGTCACAGTCGTTGGTTCATCAAGGTAAGAAATACTAATGTTATAGAGGAAAAATATGAAAGGTAACGATAATAAAACATCATTATTGATAAATGCTGAAACGTTAAACAAAGTATCATTTAGATAACTTCAAACAATATTTTCCAAAACAAAATACTGAAAGGAAGATGTTTTTAAAACAAAATGCTCAAAAGACTTGTTTTTTCAAATAACATTAGTAGACATGCTACCCCGGGACTCGTCTGGCCCTGGATGGTGTGGCAGTCCAGTTTCTGAGAAATGCTCCCCTCTCCACCGTCTGAATGATAAGGCCTTCTTCCTTCTCCTCCTCAACTATCACATTCCAATCCATATCTCCGTCTTCTAAGAATAAGTTCCTTAGCCCATCCAAAGCTTCCTGTTCTTCGGATCCCCATATTGTATCGTCCTAATGAAAAGTCTGACTCAGATGTGGCACTGGGTGCTCAAGAGGGTAATAGGGACCACGCCATGGCGGTGACCAATCATCATATTCTTGCCAGGTATATGGATATCCAAGCCCAAAAGTTGTACCATGACATTTCGGCTGTATTCTCTTGGTGATGCCTCGGAGTTTCTTCCCAAGCCCGTTGCCGGGTTCATACGTCGACCATGCCAGTATGCTCTCTATTTTGCTGCTCCACCATTTATCTTTCTCAATTGCATTGACGCGCTCGATGCGATGATAAGTCTCTCCGCCCAACTTCCTTCTATTCTCCACGACCGGAACAATTTGGTTGGTATAAATGGGATTGCTCCCATCTCAATGAATGATTACTTATTGATGATTCCATTCAAATTTCACAGCCTGGTGCAAAGTGGATGCAACAGCCCCAGCGGCATGTATCCAGGTCATCCCAACAACAGATTGTAGGAGGAGGATATGTCTAGAACCTGAAATTCAACATCGAACCAAGTAAGACCCATCTACAAGCATAAATTGGTTTCCCCAATTGTGGCTCTTTGCGACTCATCGAACGCCTTCACATTCATAGTCCCTACTCGTATTTCATGCAAACCCTTGACCAACCTTTTTAGAGTTATCAATGGACAGATGTTAAGGATGGATCCTTCGTCTATCAAAACTTTGGCAATAAACTTATCCTTGCATTGCACTGTGATGTGCAGTGCCCTATTGTGGCCAAGTCCCTCTGGTGGCAATTCATCTTCGTTAAAGGTGATCTTATGTCTCTCCACCACTTGCCCCACCATGTTGGCCATTTCCCCACTGGTGATATTTTTGGGCACATACGCTGCATTTAACACCTTCATCAAAGCATTACTATGTATTTCAGAATTTTGCAGCAGCGACAAGATGGATATCTGGGCGGGAGTTTTGTTCAGATGGTCTACCACATAGTATTCCCTTGCCTGTACTTTCCTCCAGAAATCATCTGGACCGGTTTCAATGATAGGTTGTTTGGCAACAGATTCCTTGCTTGTTGTCACGACCCAAAATCCCACCTTCAGGTCGTGATGGCGCCTCATGTTGCACCCGCTAGGCAAGCCAACGTGTTAACCGAACTGAGTTATTAACAAGTGAAAGTAATAAACACTGACTAGATAATTGTGAAAAAAATGCGGAAGCTTAACAAAATCTAAATAACAATAGCCAATAACGAAGAAATCCTTTTAAGTACAAAACCCAGAAATGGAGTCACAATCTCACGAACTAGTCTAAGATTTGGCTAAAGACAACAATTTGGAATAAAATGATATATCTGTCTGGAAATACATAGATGACAGAATGAAAGGTAGACAGTGACACCGAGATCCACGAACCCCTGCGGAACTACCTCGGTGTTGTCTAAAATGGACTGAAGGATACTCCCTCTAACGATGTCCGCCAGGTCCGGCTGTGTAATCTGCACAACATAAAGAAGTGCAGATGTAACATCAGTACAACCGAACCCATGTACTGAGTAAGTGTCGGGCCTAACCTCAGTGAAGTAGTGACGAGGCTAGACACGACAACAACAATTTACCTGTACAGTTCTATAATATCTACCAAAGAAAATGGTAAGAAATAAGCAGTTAAGCATGGTAATATGGGGACAAGTAACGGGATAACAAGTGAGAAGAGACTATGAATAACTAAACAAACAATAATGCAAAAGAATCAAGGCAACAGGACATAATAACTCAAACAAGAATGTACACGGCATCACCCTTCGTGCTTTTACTCGCATCCTCATAATGCAATGCGTAAATGAAAGTAATATAAATAATGGCACGGCATCACCCTTCGTGCTTTTACTCTCGTCCTCACAATGCAATGTATAGGTTGGCTAAAGCCTGAACATCCAACGCAAGAGGTCGCTCCCCGACTGATAAATAAGCTAGACTGCCCATACTGACTAACTTCCGGCTCAAAGCATCGGCCACCACATTGGCCTTCCCCGGATGATAAAGAATGGTAATATCATAATCCTTAAACAATTCTAACCATCTTTTCTGCCTCATGTTCAACTCCTTCTGTTTGAACAGATACTGCAAGCTCTTATAGTCCGTGAACACCTCACATGGCACCCCGTACAGATAGTGCCTCCAAATCATCAATGCATGAACAATAGCTGCAAGCTCCAAATCATGAACTGGATAGTTCTTCTCATGAATCTTCAACTGACGAGAAGCATAGGCTATAATTTTTCCATCCTGCATCAACACTGCACCAAGCCCAACCCGTGAAGAATCACAATACACGGTATACGACCCTGAACCTGTGGGCAAAACTAACACCGATGCCGTGGTCAAGGCTGTCTTGAGCTTCTGAAAGCTCGCCTCACACTCATCATACCACCTGAACTAAGCACTCTTCTAGGTCAACCTGTTCATCGGGGCTGCGATAGATGAAAATCCCTCCACAAATCGGCGATAATACCCTGCTAAGCCCAAGAAGCTCCGAATCTCTGTAGCTGAAGTGGGCCTGGGCCAATCTTTGACTGCTGATCTTCTTGGGATCCACCTGAATACCTTCTGATGAAACCACATGGCCTAGAAATGCAACCGATCTCAACCAAAACTCACACTTGGAGAATCTGGCATACAACTGATTGTCCCTCAGAGTCTGGAGGACGACTCTAAGGTGTTGCTCATGCTCCTCTCGACTGCGAGAGTATATCAATATATCATCAATGAAAATAATAACGAACGAGTCTAAATAAGGCCTGAACACTCGGTTCATCAACTCCCTGAATGCAGCGGGGGCATTAGTCAACCCAAAAGACATCACCAAAAACTCATAGTGCCCATAACGAGTGCGAAAGGTTGTCTTAGGGACATCGGAAGCCCTAATCCTCAGTTGATGGTAACCAGACCTCAAGTCTATCTTGGAGAACACTGTAGCACCCAGAAGCTGGTCAAATAGATCATCAATCCTCGGCAAAGGATACTTGTTTTTAACAGTAACCTTATTCAACTGCCGGTAGTCAATACACATCCTCAACGAGCCATCTTTCTTCTTGACAAACAACACTGGAGCACCCCAAGGAGAAACACTAGGCCTAATGAAGCCTTTATCCAACAAATCCTGTAACTGCTCCTTCAATTCCTTCAACTCTGGCGATGCCATACCATACAGCGGAGTAGAAATAGGCTGAGTGCCCTAAGCTACCTCAATACAAAAAACAATATCCATGTCGAGTGGCATACCCGGCAGGTCAGGAGGAAATACCTATGGAAACTCACGAACCACGGGCACAGACTCCAGGGAAGGAACCTCGGCACTAGAATCACGCACATAGACCAGATAGGCCAAACAACCCTTCTCGACCATGCGTCGAGCCTTCATATAAGAAATAACTCTGCCAGAAGAATGACTAGGAGTCCCTCTCCACTCCAAATGAGGTACCCCTTGCAAGCCCAAGGTCACTGTCTTGGCTTGACAGTCTAGAATAGCATAATAGGGGGATAACCAATCCATCCCCAATATAACATCAAAGTCAACCATATCAAGAATCAAAAGATCAACCTGA
>ML464891.1:0-36092 GCA_005239535.1 Nicotiana rustica | reverse complement strand
TGCGCATAAAATGTAAGGTATATCACATGTTAAACTATGCATTTTAGTCTCGCATCACTCAGCCTAGAGCAGCAGCCCCAGTGGAGGACCCTCAGGTCGATTCTGACGAGGAGTCCCAGTTCCGGCACTCCCAGATAGACCAGCTCAGGTCCCAAAGGAGTTCATAGCTACCCCAGTGCTTCAGGACGCCCTTGTCCGTCTAGTCGGACTCATGGAGAGTGTAGGACATGCGGGTCTTCTTCCTACAACACCAACCGTCTCTCAGTCTGGAGGAGGTTCCCAGACTCCTGCCGCCCGCGTGCCAGAGCAGCTAGATCTACAGTTACAGACTCCGGCATCTCAGCCAGCCGGGTATTGCAGCACCGGTAGCAGAGGGAGCACCTATGTCAGCAGAAGCTTTGTGGAGACTTGACAGGTTCACTAAGTTATTCACTGCTACTTTCACTGGTTCACCATCAGAGGATCCCCAGGATTATTTGGACAGCTGCCACGAGGTTCTTCGGAACATGGGCATAGTGGAGTCTAACGGGGTTGACTTCGCTGCTTTTTGGTTATCGGGCGCAACCTAGAGTTGGTGGAGAGACTATTGCTTAGCCAGACCATCTGGATCTACACCTTTAACTTGGACTCAGTTCTCATAGGTATTTCTGGGGAAGTTCCTTCCCATTACTCAGAGAGAGGACCTTCAGAGACAGTTTGAGCGTCTCCAGCAGGGATCTATGTCAGTCACTCAATACGAGACCAGATTCATCGCTCTAGCCCGACATGCTCTTATGATACTTCCCTCTGATCGGGAGAGGGTTCAGAAATTTATTAAGGGATTGGCTCGGCCAATCAGACTTCAGATGGCTAGAGAGTCAGGTACAAGCATATCATTCTAGGATGCGGCCAATATGGCCAGGAGGATTGAGATGATTCTGTCACAGGGTGGTGGTCAGGGGGGCTGACAAGAGGCCCCGTCATTTCGTTCGTTTCAGTGGAGCCTCATCTGGGGGCAGGGATGATTCAGGAAGAGGTCATCCTCCCAGACCTTTTCAGTCAGCTCTCCAGGTTTCCCATGGTACTTCAGGTGGTCGTGGTTATCATCCGCACTATTCTGATCAGCAGTCTTATAGTGCGCCACCAGCTCCCATCAGTGCACCGCCGTTTCAGATTTTCCGGGGCGCTCATTCAGGTCGACAGGGTCAGATTTAGTTCCCTCAGCAGCCGAGGTCTTGTTACACTTGTGGCGATCCGGGTCACCTTGCCAGATTTTGCCCTCGAGCATCAGGTAATTCTCAGCATCAGGGTTCTCGTGCCATGGTACAGGCATCATGTGTTCCGCAGCCTGCCCAGCCATCTAGAGGTGGGGGTAGAGGTCATAGAGGTAGAGCTTAGGCCACCAGAGGTGGAGGCCATCCAGTTGCCGGCCGTCCCAGAGATGTGGTTCAGGGTGGTTGGGCCCAACCCCGATGTTATGCTCTTCCAGCCAGGCCAGAGGCTGAGTCTTCAGATGCAGTCATTATAGGTACTATTGGGGTTTGTGATCAAGATGCTTCAGTGCTATTTGATCTAGGGTCTACGTATTCGTATGTGTCCTCTTATTTTGCACCATACCTGGTCATGCCTAGTGATCCATTGAGTATTCCTGTTTATGTATCTACCCCAGTGGGTGATTCTATCATGGTCGATCGTGTCCATCGTTCTTGTGTTGTGGTGATTGAGGGTCTTGAGACCCGTGTCGATTTGTTGCTTTTAGGTATGGTCGACTTTGATGTTATATTGGGGATGTACTGGTTGTCCCCTTATCATGCCATCTTGGATTGTCATGCCAAGACGGTGACCTTAGCCTTGCCAGATTTCCCCCGTTTGGAGTGGAAAGGAACTCCTGGTCATTCTACTTGCAGTGTTATTTCGTACGTGAAGGCTTGGCTCATGGTCGATAAGGGGTGTTTGGCTTATTGGGCTTATGTGCGCGATTCCAGAGTTGAGGTTCCCTCTATTGATTCGGTGCCCGTGGTTCGTGAGTTTCCTGAGGTTTTCCCTTCAGACCTGCCGGGGATGCCACCCGTCAGGGACATCGACTTCCGCATTGATCTGGCTCCGGGCACCCAGCCTATTTATATTCCGCCGTATCGCATGGCCCCGCTAGAGTTGAAAGAGTTGAAGGAACAGTTGCAGGATTTGCTTGGGAAGGGTTTCATTAGACCCAGCGTTTCTCCTTGGGGTGCTCCAGTGTTGTTTGTGAAGAAAAAGAATGGTTCGATGAGGATGTGCATAGTACCGGCAATTGAACAAGGTTACAATCAAGAATAAGTATCCACTGCTGAGGATTGATGATTTGTTCGATCAGCTTTAGGGTGCCAAGGTATTTTCAAAGATAGACTTGAGATCTGGCTACCATCAGTTGAGGATTAGGGCATCTGATGTCCTTAAGACAGCTTTCCACACTCAGTACAAGCATTACGAGTTCTTAGTCATGTCGTTCGGGTTGACGAATGCCCTAGCAGCTTTTATGGATTTGATGAACCGAATGTTTAGGCCTTATTTGGACTCGTTCGTGATAGTCTTCATTGACGATATACTGATATACTCCCGCAGTCAGGAAGAGCATGGGCAGCATCTCAGAGTGGTTCTTCAGTCTCTGAAGGATAGTCAGCTTTATGCAAAGTTTTCAAAGTGTGAGTTCTGGTTGAGTTCAGTTGCATTCCTAGGTCATGTCGTGTCAGAAGAGGGTATTCAGGTTGACTCGAAGATTATTGAGGCAGTCAAGAACTGGCCTAGACCGGCATCAACTACAGATATTCGGAGTTTCTTGGGATTAGCAGGCTATTATTGTCGGTTCGTGGAGGGGTTCTCATCTATTTCAGCCCCAATGACGAGGTTGACCCAGAAGGGTGCCCAGTTCAGATGGTCGGACGAGTGTGAGGCGAGCTTTCAGAGGCTCAAGACAGATCTGACTACGGCACCAGTATTGGTTTTGCCCACAGGTTCAGGGCCTTATACAGTCCATTGCGATGCTTCCCATATTGGACTTGGTGCAGTGTTGATGCATGATGGCAAGGTCATTGCTTATGCTTCGAGGCAGTTGAAAATTCATGAGAAGAACTACCCAGTGCATGATTTAGAATTTGCAACCATTGTCCACGTACTGAAGATTTGGAGGCACTACCTGTATGGCGTGGCGTGTGATGTGTTCACTGATCATAAGAGTCTTCAGTACTTGTTCAATCAAAAAGAGTTGAATTTGAGGCATAAAAGATGGTTGGAGTTGGTGAAGGATTATGATATTACCATCTTATATCACCCCGGGAAGGCCAATGTGGTGGCCAATGCTTTGAGTAGGAAGTCAGCTAGTATGGGCAGTCTTGCTTTTATTCCGGTCAGTAAGAGGCCGCTTGCTTTGGATGTTCAGGCTTTGGCCAATCGATTTGTGAGGTTGGATATTTCTGAGCCTAGTCGAGTGTTGGCTTGTGCGGTTGCTCGTTCTTCGTTATTGGAGCGTATCCGTGATCGGCAGTTTGATGATCCCCATTTGTGTGTCCTTAGGGACACGGTGCAGTGCGAAGGTGCCAAGCGGGTGACCTTAGATAATGATGGCGTTTTGAGATTACAGGGGAGAGTTTGTGTGCCTAATGTTGATGGGATTCAAGATTTGATTTTAGAGGAGGCCCATAGTTCCCGATACTCTATTCATCTGGGCGCCGCGAAGATGTATCAGGATTTGCGGCCGCATTATTGGTGGCGTAGAATGAAGAAGGATATTGTGGCATATGTGGCGCGATATTTGAATTGTCAACAGGTTAAGTATGAGCATCAGAGGCCTGGTGGCCTATTTCAGAGGATTGAGCTTCCCGAGTGGAAGTGGGAGAGGATCACAATGGACTTCGTTACCGGACTTTCGTTGACCCGGAAGAAGTTCGATGCAGTGTGGGTCATTGTTGATAGGCTAACCAAGTCAGCGCATTTCATTCATGTGGCAATCTCCTATTCATCCGAGAGGTTAGCTAAGATCTATATCCGGGACATTGTTCGCCTTCATGGTGTGCCGGTATCTATCATTTCGAACTGGGGCACGCAGTTTACCTCGCGTTTCTAGGGAGCAGTTTAGTGAGAGTTAGGCACCCAGGTGGAGTTGAGCACAACATTTCATCCTCAGACGGATGGGAAATCTGAGCGGACTATTCAGATATTGGAGGATATGCTCCGGGCTTGTGTCATTGACTTTGGAGGATCATGGGATCAGTTCATGCCTTTAGCAGAGTTTGCCTACAACAATTACTACCAGTCGAGTTTCCAGATGGCTCCTTATAAGGCTTTATATGGCAGGCGGTGTCGATCTCCGGTTGGATGGTTTGAGCTGGGAGAGGCTCGGTTGTTGGGTACAGATTTGGTTCAGGAGGCCTTGGACAAGGTCAGGGTCATTCAGGATAGGCTTCGTACAGCTCAGTCCAGGCAAAAGAGTTATGCAGATCGCAAGGCTCGAGATGTGGCTTTCATGGTTGGTGAGCGAGTAGTGCTCCGAGTGTCGCCTATGAAGGGCGTGATGAGATTTGGGAAGAAGGGCAAGCTTAGCCCTAGATTTATTGGTCCGTTTGAGATTCTTGATCGAGTGGGAGAGGTGGCATATAGACTGGTATTTCCACCTAGCTTATCAGCCTTACATCCAGTCTTTCATGTGTCCATGCTTCGGAGTTATCACGGCGATCCAGCCCACCTGTTAGATTTCAACATTGTCCAGTTGGACAAAGACTTATCTTATGAGGAGGAGCCGGAGCTATTCTAGACCGGCGGATTCGTTAGTTGAGATCCAAGAGTTTCCCTTCTGTTCGTGTTCAGCGGAGAGTTCAGCCTCCTGAGGCATCGACCTGGGAGTCCGAGTCCGATATGCGGAGCCGTTACCCTCATTTATTTCCCGACTCGGGTTCTTCCTTCTTCTGTCCGTTCGAGGACGAACAGTTATTTTAGAGGTGGAGAATGTGACGACCCAAAGGGTCATCACCTATGTTATTACACATCCCGTACTTCCGAGGCCTTGAAAACCACATTCGTAATTGCCTTGATTTGCATGCGCAGTCCAGGCGTGTAGCCGAACAGCTTAAATATAAAATTCTGTGAAATATGCTAAGATTTGATATTAAAATGAATAAATTTGACTTCGGTCAATATTTTGGGTAAAAGGACCCGGACCGTGATTTGACGGTCCCGGAAGGTCCGTAGAAAAATATAGGACTTGGGCGTATGCCCGGAATCGAATTCCGAGGTCCCAATCCCGAGAAATGAATTTTTGAGTAAAATTGTTTTCTGAATATATTTAAGGAAACTCAAAATGAAATCTGATTTGAAAGTAATGGTATCGGGCCCGTATTTTGGTTCCGCGCCTAGTACAGGTCTTATATATGGTTTAAGCGCTTTCTCTAAAGTTTGGTTGAAAACGGATTTCGTTTGACGTGTTTCAGACTTAAAAATGAAAATTTTGATGTTTTATGAAGTTTTGATGGAATTCATGGATTTCGAGGTTTGATTCATTGTTTTGATGTTATATTGGCGATTTGATCGCACGGTTAAGTTCGTAGGATGTTGTTGCGTCAGTGCATGTGATTTTTTAGGAGCAGCGAGGGCTCGGGAGTGTTTCGTAGGTGCCTCGGAGTGATTTTGAACTTAGGAAATTGCTGGTTTTTGCTTCAGCTGTTGCAGGTTCATTTGTTCTTCGCGATCGCGAAGCCTCTTCCGTGTTCGCGAAGCTTTAAGTTTTCCTTCATCGCGTTTGCGTCCATTCCCTCGCGATCGCGTAGGGTTATTTGACCCTAAGGGCTTAGCCTCTTTTCCTCTTCGCGTTCGAGTACTGTTGACCGCGATCGCGTAGCCTTACCGGTCTCCTTCATCGCGTTCGCGTGATGTCCCGCGCGTTCGCGTAAGTCAACTTCTGGACCCCGGTTTTCTTTAATCTTCGCGATCGCGTCATCCCTTCTGTGATCGCGATGGTCTGTCCAGTCTACCCTTCGCGAACGCGACCTCCCTTCCGCGATCTCGAAGGGCAATTTTGCCCAATGGTATATAAATATATCCAGAACAGTAGCTTCGGGATTTTTCATAAGTTTTCACAAAATTCTTCTTCTCCAAGGTCCTTAGGCGTCCATTGAAGCTTTCCTTCACCAAAACTTCTTGGGTTAGTAAATTTTAACTCGTTTCCTTCATTTTACATCCATATTTAATGTATTCCTAAGCCTAAAACATGCAAATTAATGCAAGAATTCAAGAAATTGGGTAGTAACCTAGAACATGTAATCACCTTAGAATTTTCTGTGAATTGGCTGTGAAATCAAGTAAAAATCGTATATTTATGATCCTTAGGCCTTGGGTGAGTGTTTCCTTCGAAAGTTTCGAGAATCCGAGCGAGCGGGCCCGGGGTCAAAATTTGATAAATTTGATAGTATGCTAGAAAATGGATAATTAGGCCATGTAATTGAATATTTGAATCCTTACTGATATACTAAAGGAAGAGCGGTGTTAGAAGGTTGATTGTTATACTTTGGACCCGAGGTAAGTGTTCGGTCTAACCTTAGCTTGAGGGAATAGGAGTTGAGACTTGATTGCTACTTGCTAATTGTAGAGTACGATGTATAGGCATGGTGACGAGTACCTATACATTGGTGTCTAGCATGACCGTGAGTCTTTATATTGTGAATATTCTGAATTCGTGATAATTTCCATGCTTAATTGATGACTTCTATATGTTGTGAAGAATATGTGAAGGAAATTGTATTCCGTAAACTCCGTTGGAGCATTGGCTCAAATTTTGAATTGAATAATGAAAAAATATGAGATAGTATGTCTTGGGAGAATTGGCTCAAATTGTGAATTGAATAATGAAGAAATATGAGATAGTATGTCTTTGGAGCTTTGGCTCAAATTGTGAATTGAGTAATGAAGAAATATGAGATATTACAGTCTTTGGAGCATTGGCTCAATTTGTGAATTTGAATAATGAGGAAATATGAGATATTACATCCTTTGGAGCATTGGCTCAAGTGATAGAATAAATCACGGAAATGAAAGTGAAAGAAAGAGAAAGAGTTATTGAAATATACCCTTGTCGGGTCATTGTTGCTTTTGATATTGATTGTCCCTTGCCGGGATTTAATTGTTGAATTATTATTCCCTTGCCGAGATTTCTATTTCTATTATGTTTGCTTCCTTGCCCTTGGTTGTGATTGTTGTTTGGGTGAGGAAGAGTGTTAAAGTACGAAGTGTGATGCCGTGCACTTGTCTTAGTAAGAATGAGAGTAAAGCACGAAGGGTGATGCCGTGCACTTGTCTTGGTGAAAATAAGGGTAAAGCACGAAGGGTGATGCCGTGCATTGTTTGATATTGTCTCCCTTGTTGGGATATTGAGATTACTGTGTTGTTCCCTTGCCGGGATTTAATTTTTTAATTGATGTACTCCCTTGCCTTGTTTGTGATTGTTGTTTGGGTAAGGAAGAGTGATAAAGCGCGAAGGGTGATACCGTGAATTGTGAGGAAAGAGTGTAAAGCACGAAGGGTGATGTTGTGTCGTACGATGTACCATTCTGTACCGATATTCATTAATTACATTATACATTGCATAGTGAGAAAGAGAGTAAAAGCACGAAGGGTGATGCCGTACCATGATTTACATTGATTACATTATACATTGCATAGTAAGGACGAGAGTAAAAGAACGAAGGGTGATACCGTGCAAGTTTGTGATTTCTTGCCCTTATTGATATGCTGGCTTTGACGTTCTTTTCTCTATTTCCTATATGAGACTGTTATATCCCCATAGCATGTTCCCCTTCCTTTATTAATTGTTTTCTCCTCATGTTTCTTATCCATTGGGTATATGTATATCTATTTATTTGAACTGCACAGGTTTATTTGGTAGTCTGGTTCTAGCTTCGTCACTACTTCGCCGAGGTTAGGCCAGGCACTTACTCAGTACATGGGTTCGGTTGTACTGATGCTACACCTGCACTTCTTTTATGTTGTGCAGATTACGCAGCCGGACCCGGAGGACATCATTAGTGGGAGTGTCTTCCATTTCATCATCGAGGCTTCAAGGTATACCCGCTGGCGTTCGTGGGCCTTGGCGTCTCTTCTATCCCCTTGTCTTCGATTCTGTCTTGTTTTTCCTTTAGTTTCGAAGGCAGACATGTATCTCCTTTCAGACTTGTATTTAGCACTTTTAGACAGTTTGTGAGTTTGTGACTCCAGGTTTTGGGAAATTTACGCGTTGTTGTTTTATGTTAACTTTATTTAGCTTGAGACCACATTTAAATTCGTTGTTAAATAGTGAACCGTTTAGTTTATGCTATTAAATTGGTGTTAATTTGCTAATTTATTTATATACGTTGGCTTGTCTAGCGGGTTCAACGTTAGACGCCATCACAGCCCGATGAAGAGATTTCGGGGCGTGACACCCCACCCCAAATTTCATCTTTAAAAAATTAGAATGGACCCCACCCATCATACAAAAAGATAAGAACGTACGTCCCACATCCTAGCAAAGCATTCTATTGTTGTGGTTTCATCGTTTCAGACTCAAATTTTTAACTCATCAACTTTCCGAAAAATATAAATCGAGGTATTCCGATTTAGTTTACATCGAAACTCGTATAATAATGCATATTAATTGTCTTGAATGTGTTTCAATATTATTTTGTTTTTTGTTTGCGGTTAAACTAGTATGTTATTTTTATCCGGACTAAGATATTAGTGTTATAAAGAATATATAAAAATTGAGAAATTGTTTTTTTTGTTAATAAAAAAGTTAATAAATTTCTTTTACTATTTTATAGGTATTTTAATGAATGTTATGTTATTAAAATGTATTTGTTATTTTTATCTAGTTTAGATTATTTATTTGCTTAAAAACTATTGCTCTTTCAGCGTAGTAAAATGTAGAGCCTTTTAGCGTAGTAAAATATAGAGCCTTTTAGCGTAGAATCCATGTAGTTTAAGTATCTCTTATATTGATATATCAAACACAAACTCTGTCCAATTTACAAAAGTTAATCATTTAATTTATAAAACAAACACACAAAATTATGAAAATATTGAAATTGACACACATAAGAATTCAGGATAGTTTGGTGCTACTGGGACTCAAATATCGATCCTCGAACCCATAGCTATATACTATGTCCAATTAAAAAGTAATTATAAAAATATTATAAAACAAACACATAAAATTATAAAAATATTGACACACGTAAGAATTCAGGATAGCTTGGTGCTACTGGGCATCAAATATCGAGTCTGGAACCCATAAATATATATTATGTCCAATTAAATATGATAAAAAATAATTATTTAATTACAGATCAAACATACAATTAATATTGTTTAATTTACAATAGACAACATGGACGTGCCGCCTATGCATCCCGGACCTGTCTATGATGAGCTATTAGTGTTACAGGGCGATCATAGGTTCACCGACATATATGAGGGAGAGCTACTGGCCCAGACTCTCCGCGCTAGGAGAGCGGACGACTTGTGGGATTTTATGAAGGACAGAGTTCTCCATCGCAGTGTAGTCCAGCACGTGCGGGATACGGGCTTCTACAGGATATTTGAGATCGGGCGACTGCAGCTCGATTGGTCTTTGATCACGGCCCTATTAGAGCGGTGGCGACCAGAGACGCACACTTTCCACCTGCCCATTAGCGATGCACCATCACGCTGTAGGACGTGGAGGTTTTACATGGGCTGCCTGTTGCATTGCCTCAGGACATGAGAGAGATGACGCATGGCCAGTATTTGGACATGCTGTTGCAGTTCACTGGCTTCAGGCCATAGGATGAGACTGCATACTCAGGGGCCAATCACATGAGTTTGACAGCTATTAGACAACATTTGGAGATATTGCACCCCGTCATCACCAGCGAGACAAATGATCTACATATTCACCGATATACGAGATTGCTGATGCACCTTCTGTTTGGTGCGGTCTTGTTCCCGAACACTTCGGGGAACCTAGTCAGCTTGCGATTTCTTCATCATCTTCAGCTGCTAGATGATTTATCCCAGTACAACTGGGGTGCTGCTGTTCTCGCCTACGTGTCGGGCGATCATGGGCACCCAACATGACGTATGTGGATTTTTGTCGTTTCTACAGGTAACAACATATTTGAATACCTTTGTTCATTCCTTTCAATTCTATCTAGTCAAAATTTATCTTAAACTTTACGTCAACTTTGTATGTTAGGTTTGGGCCTGAGAGTGGTTCCTGCAGTTGCAGCCACCTCTATCACCATTACCTCCAGATGTACCATCTTCGTTTCTCCCTCTATCTAGGAGGTGGGTTCTCCAGCGTGCATATGTACGAAATTATGATGCTCGACATAATCTCCCCCTTTACAGGGATGTGTTGGATATGCTGGAGGGTGCACAGGTAAATATGTACCTAAACTTACTTGGTATAGCTTCACATGTGTTGCACAAACTCACATTTTCTATTGTTATTTGATAGTTCATCCGGATGCCATACATCGACGGCTTGATAGGTGACTTGCCCGACTATTGCTTGGCCAACCGACTAATTTGGAGCACTTTCGTCTCGCAGATGTTCCTCAATATTATGGAGTATCATGCCACGGAGCGGATACTTCGACAGTTTGGTCGTCCGCAGTATATACCGAGGGGGCTTACATGGGAGGCTACACATTATCACCGGGATGATCGCTCCAAGGTGGACGACGCATATGTAGCATGGCTAGAGGCGCAAGTCCATACTTGGGACCAGCGAGCTGACTTGATTCCCCCCCCCCCCTTTACAGATCCAGACGGAAACTATTCAACTCTATATGCCCTAGTACCGCCGCGTTACCCGACCTTTTGTCAGGAATCCCATTCATCAAGATGGCGGTCAGTACGTTCCATATGTCGGGCGGCACGTGGACCTGGTATGTTTTATGTTATTATTAATTATATAACTGTAAATTAGTGCAATATCTGTAGTTTACATTTTATACGTTGTGCAGGCTATTGGACTACATATAGTCTACCAGATGGGACTGTAGATGCAGAAGCATGGCAGTGAGGGAGCGACCGCTTTGCACGATTACGGCCGACAGCTTGCAGGGGTGGCTGCCCGGACACTGCAGCGAGCTCGAGAGGACAAACGCTTCGGACACGACCCTGCTTATGTGGCTCTAGAGCAGTACCAGCGAGATAGGGGTGTCACACGAGGTGGGGGTTCCTGACGAGGCAGGGGTGCCACACGAGGTAGGGCTGCCCCTCGAGGTGGGGGTGCCCCACAAGGCAGGGGTGTCGCACGGGGTCATGGTGGGTGGCGAGTAGGTGGTCCTTAGCAAGGGGGCGTATAGGCCCCTGTTGATGATGTTGATGTTGATCTGCCGGGTAACCTACATGAGTCGCACGAGTATCCCAGCAGCAAGCCGTCATACAGCCTTAGTACGCAGCTCACTCTAGGGACTTCGTAGGTGACCCTGTCAGGTCCATTGTTGATCACGGGCACGGACCTTACTGGAGAGGATTGGGATTCATACTTCCCAGGCCCATCGACCGCTTATAAGGTTCGGCCGACCCGAGATTTGGATAGTGGGCGCCGGCTGAGTTATGGATCATCATCACAGGCGCATGTATGGTTTTATTAGTATTACATTTAAATTTGTTTTTACTTTTCTCATTTATTTTCCATAACTTTATTAATTTCCTTATTAAGGCTTCATCCCTGCCCACCATGGAGGCTCGTTCGTGCGATGCTGACATTGTTGCGACGGATGATTATATTCAGAAGCCCGACAAGACCATTGGAAGACAATCTAAATTTTTGTGACTTAATATATACTTTCCTATACTGAGCTGACTTATTCTTCTGTAGGTTTCTACTGGACCGACAGCCTCTTCTACTGATCCTGCCAGCACCACTGATGATCATGTTGCAGCGCATCCTGCTATAAAGAGGCGACGTGATAAGGATGATCCTGATAGCATAGCCGAGCGGGATGGGATGCGCCTCAGGCCAACGGTTGCGTTGAAGCACACAGAATGTGGGACGCATTGATTTTTTATTTTTTATTTATGTAAATATTATTTTTTGTGAATAATATAAACAATTTTTATGTTTACATAATATGCACATTATGTTTTTATTTCCCCCTTCCTTCTTTATTTTAATACTACAACACAAACACAAACATGGGGACATGGTAACTTAACATAATTTAAATTCAGTACAACTAATGAAAATACATGACACGGAAAACATAAAGATAAAGTAGTACACTCAACACATACATGTCATTATTTAGTCACTGCCGCCCATTATTTTCTGCTCCAACCAATTAAATTTATCTTCCAGCTTATTTTTTCCAATTCCGGCTCTTTCAGTTTCTCCTTCAACTTTGCAATTTCTCGTTTATATTCTCTTTCATATTCCCACTGTTTTAAGGTCAAATTATGAAGAAACTGCAAAGATTGTTTGTAGCATTCCTGATTACAGGGATCATGAATCCATACCTCAAAATTGCAAAAAAATTCGTAAGGAACACTATAAAACTTGTTCACACACATCCAGCAGCGGTGTCCAACTTCACCATCATCCCAACATTCTTTCATCATACATTTTTTGCCGCACTCGTACCTTGGTACATAAAGGCGTTCTGACATTTGTTAAAGCGTAAAAAAACCTTGCTTTTATGAAAAGTTTTGCTATTGGTTATTGTTAAGCGCAGAATATAACTAGAATGCGCCCGTTATTTATAAGCAAGGCAACACACGTGATGTAGTAATTAACCACGCTATATATATTCACATAATGTAGTAGTTAACCGCGCTATTCTTTGCGTGTAAAATATTCTGTCGGATAAAAAATAATTTTTTCTTAGGTGGCCAGTTTCTCAGCTCGACAAGACAACACATATAACGTAGTATTTAACCGCTCTATATATATATATATATATATATATATATATATATATATTCATATAACGTAGTATTTAACCGCGCTATACTTTTCCCCCATACTTATCAAAAATCTACCTTTAACTCAACTATTTTTTAACTATATTTATCAACTATAGTTATCAAATGTATTCACATATTTTCCCATTTTTAAATCAAATACTATTTTTGATTACATGAACTGGAGGGAGAAATGTATTAATTTACTCAACTGGAAAATGTTAAATATCAATAGGATTTAACAACAACGGAAACATAATTTTATTTGATACATCTTCCAACATAAACAAAACAGTTACTTATTACAACATAAACTAATTAATAGTTGGGCACATTAGAAGAACACTCACCACGAGCTTAATTACCACCGCCACCCAAACCAGCCGAAGGACAAGCATATACCACATTTGCGCGCATAAACCGTATCGCTAACATCCATTTAGTTTCGTATACGCGTTCTCTTCTGCACCTGTATTCGACGCAAATAGTGTGTGTTACACACCATTTTAAATGGTTTTGGCGGCCAATAATTCTCAGCACCCACTTGCTGCAACTGCCCATTATAGGTGTTTAAGTAAGCAACAACACTATATTATTTATCAACGTAGTTGGTTGGCCCTAAACCAACATGTTGAAAGCACCTCATGGCATGTGAGAACGACATATGGTAGATGGACCATTTCACACAAGAGAACAACCTTCTAGATTCATTTATGGTATGTACATTATTCCCTCAGTTTTGATGGATAGGGGTGCGAACTTTAAAAATATTTTTGTCGTGATCATACTGCAAAAATGAATGTCAATGTGCTTGCCGCCTATAGTTATCAAATCTCTTCATCGGCAGTGGCATAAATTCAACACCCCTTTCCATCAATATCGTTGCAGTTGCAGCCCTTTCAACAAACCTCCCTGCCATCTGCTTGAACGACATCCGCACCATGGCAGTGACAAGCAATCCTCTTACCGGCTTTAATAACCCGTTGAAAGATTCTAACTCGTTTGTAGTCAGAATTCCCCATCTTTTTCCATCATCCGCATGTAAAGTCCACTTGCGAAGCTCGTGTCGCATCAACCAATGATATGCTCTCTCATCTTCCTGCCTCATAGATTCCATGTGCCTCCGGAATTTATGCTCTTGGTGTTCTATTGCTGCCATCCACATCAAATCATGCAGATTCTTGTTGGGATGTGTCTTATGGAAATTGGCCTTAAAGTTCCTCACACACTAACGGTGGTAGGAATAAGGTTTTTTCCATGCATTCAAGTTCTCTACAGAACTTAAGATAACACCATGCAGATCAGATATTAGACAAATACCGGAACGCTGTTTGACAACGTGCTCTTTCAAATGGTTCAAAAACAGCATCCACGTCTCTTGTATTTCATTGGCACAAATAGCAAAAGCTAGAGGAAATATTTATACATTAGCATCTACTGCAAAGGCTATCAACAACTTGATATCATACTTTCCATAGACATGAGTGTCGTCTATGGATATTACCGGCCGGGCAATGCGAAAAACCATTAATTGCTAGTTGAATTACGTAATTGAATATATATTCTGATTTTGCCGGACTCCGCTCAAGCTTCCATTCAACAACCGTCCCGGGGTTAAAGTGTTGCAGTGCGGCCATGTACCTGGGTAGAGCTGCAAATGACTTATCCTAGTTACCATAAACAATTTCAAACGCATGTTTGCGCCCGAGAAATGCCTTTCTTTTGGTAATGGTATGGCCATATTCCTGGTGGACTAATGTAATACACTTGTTGGTTTTATACCTTATGGACGCTTCAAGGTGTGGAATAAGGACAAGAGAAATCAAGTCAATATCCAAGTTGTAGTGATTCCCATTGAATGTGTCCATTTCACATCTGTGGGTGGGAATGTATTTACCCACTTTACACAGACATGTGTTCTTCTTGATCGCAAGCAACATCTAATGATAACTCGTAAACCATCTGCGGAAACAACCTTGTATACCTCCGGAGTTGACTCCCATACCGTCATCTCACGACACTCTTTTACGTTGTGCATTTTGGACGCCCTGCTTAGGCGCGCTTTATCAGGAAAAAGCATGCCCTTTTCCAGCACCGTTGGTGTAGAATCATCCCACATTGCTGTCTGAATTTCATCAAAATCCCTTGTGAGAGCATCCACATCCGGCATACTTGGTAAGTTATCAAGGTAGGGAATCTTCCTTGAATGAAATGGCACTTGGGACTCGTACACTCTTGGTCTAATGGGGGTGGAGCATACTCTCTCGTCAAATCAGGTCTTTCATTCTCTTCCTCCTCATCCCATCCTCACGAGGAAAAGGTGTGTCGTCTCCGGAATCATCAGCATTGTTGTCATAATCACTATTATCTTCCTCACTCTGTGCATCTACCAGATCCCGATTTAATATGTCATCTTTGGGCATTTGAGTGAGGACAGGTGGTTCAACTTGCTCGTTTTCACTGCACAAACAACAAAATAATAAGCTACTAGAATTAATAAATGATTTCCATATAGATGTATCACTCCACTTACAAGTCGTAATGTGTTGACATTCCATGATGGACATTTTCCTGTTGGTGATGACTTGTAAAATTCATATATGGCCGGTACTCCCTCGTGGAATATATGAACGTTAATACAAATTCAATACAACAAAAATATACATCATAACACAAAGGAAAATTGAATTTTACCACTCGTCTTGTGGATTATGTAAAGCAGGAGAGAAATTATTTTCTCGATGTCGCCGGTGGTGATCATTTTAAATCAAGGCAAACTCTTTCATCCAGAACCTGTCCGGCGATAACTGCTCCAGAATTACCACCCGATGGCTAGGGGTTATCCCTACTATGCGCAACCTCATTATTGGGAACGTCTTCAACCTTGACGTACATTTCCAACATTTTTATTGCAAGAAATTTCTGGTATTCATCCGGAGTCCTCAAAAAATACTCAAAGTTTCATCATCGTCGATGTTAAACTCAATGTAACAAGCAATTCCTTGCGGAGTGACAAAATACGGATATCTTCCGGTTACTTTAAGGTTCACCGAACGTTTCCTCACACTCATTTTATTACATAAAAACGATACCAATCTATCGTACTCCATTGTACGTGGCAATTTAACATGACACTATGGAGATAAACTATAGCTCACAGAGTTATTCGCCACCACAACCTCACCCCCCTCCCAATATAATGAAACCCTTATTTTTCGCTCTTTAGACATTATGACAAAATGCTTGAGAATTTAACAAGAACAAAAGTTTGAACGAGAGTTAGAATATTTTTTGAATGGATTTTTGTAAAATCCTAATGCCCTTAAATAAGGTAATGCCTAGCTGGGGGCTGAATTTTTTGAGGTATAACGCTCTTTTAAAAGGCGTTATACCCATTTGAATTATTGTTATGTCAGTTAAACGCAACGAACTTATTGGTTGAGCCCACAAACAGGTAAAGTGCGGCATATAATTGCGCTATACCTATATAGCGCAATAATCTACCGCGCGATGCTTAACTATCCAATAAACCCCATATAGCGCGGTTTATATATGCGTTATACATATATAACGCTCTTTTGAAGAGCGCTATATATAGAATGATCACTCTTTTATTGTACACACATTTATGTCATACTTGTCCAAAAAAATCACAAATGGGTTTCAGACTCTCTCAATATATCTGCTTGAGGAGGGTAGTTTTGACAATTTAACTTGAATTAGTTATTCTAATTGGTCCACATAAAATGTACTGTAGCAGCTTTGGTTATCTTTTTTTGTGCAGACATTTTAACCCTGAATAGTGGACCCCATCTGCACTTCTCATTCATCACACTTCATTATGTATTTGCTTTTATGGTGGACACGTGATTGTAGTGATAGAAATCTTCTTCTCTCTTGCCTATTATCTACTCTCCATTTCTAACTAATGTTTTATTGTTACTTTAACAATGAAAATAAATTTCCTTACTGAAATAAATGATATGTTGGCAAACTCATTATAAAAAATTAATTTAATGTTACTAAATAGTAATTTCGATAACCTATTGGAATTGGATGTTGAATCTTAGCCTATTATTTTGGGCTAGTTGGTTGTAAATTAAAATATGGGCTATAAAATTGAAAAGTAGAGAGCTCAATTGTTCTTATGTGAAATTTTTCCATAAATATAAAGGTTACCCTTATTTTATATATATAAAAGAAAGAAACAAATTCTTCATGTCTTTAATGCAATGAACATTTAAGTCATTTACTATAATTTAATATGAGGAGTACTTGAAAAGGAGCTTACTAAAGAATATTATGAAGATCGAAAAACAACAAAACCACGTCAAATACGTGAATTACTTTGTAATTAATATTAGAAAAAAATAAATTATAGGCACCAGTTAGGCCCGAGCTAATATAAGTGTCTTGAACAAGTGACACTTATAACTTCATTAATGACACAATTATCTATGTGTGCATAATTCTTTTAATGCTTTAGGAGGAAGGAATTAAAAATTAATAAAGAGTTAGCTCGATAATCAAGCAATAAAAAAGTGCTGCTATTCGGTCAAATTCAGTGTGGCCCAACAATGACTACGCTGGTGAAATACCAGTAAAACCCTTCATTTCACATTTGGTTTAATAGTCATTTTTCCCTCCATAATATTTCCCTCCAAAATTAGTTAATAAATATTGATTATCCCAAAATATTGATCCCATAAATCATCATGCATGAGAAGATAAAAGGTCTTCGTATATGTATACCTATACTATTACGTATTTTTTTTAAAATATAATTTATAAGGATGGGAAGATCAAAAGTCTATTACATATTTTTTTTAAAATACAATTTATACGGATTGGAAGATCAAAAGTCTAGTATGTATACACAATATTATTTTTTCATTTATACGGTATACCTTGTCATACCATACACTTATGTTAAGAGAGATTTCATTAAACACATAACTCACAACCCTTCCCTTAACCTAAACATGAATGCTAACCTAGAAACTAGTTTGGAGCCATTAAACCCGAATAACAACCTAGAAACTAGGTCGGAGCAACTAAGGAATGCATTACACATATCATTGGGGTTGAATTCGAACGACAATTTGATGAATGAAAATGAGTCGATCGACATTGATTCAGACGACAACTTCAATGATGGAGAAAATCATGTTGACGATGTTGTTGTTGTTGATGATGATGATTATGATAACGACCATTATTTAGAGGAAGAGGGAGAAGGTGGAGAGGACATGAAAATGCCTAATGAGTTCAATGAAAAAGATCTCATAATTGGTCCAATTACTGGGATGCGGTTCAGTAATAAGGATGTTATGTTTAATTTATACAAAGAACATACAAGATTATCAAGGTTTTGCATTGTCAAAAGAACATAAAAAAAAAAAGGTGGTGATATTGTTAGGTATGTGCAATATGATTGTGATAGGTCTAGGAAACCAAGGAATAAGCATGTTACCAAGAGGAGGAACTGTCGTGCTAGAATAAATGGAATTTTGGAGGAGAATGGTTCATGGCGTGTTTCAAAGGTGGTTAAAAAACATAATCATCAATTAGAATCAGCATTATCGTGATTGATGGCTGGACACAAATCGCTTAGTAAGTCTCTTAAGAGAATTCTTGTAGCCAAAGATATTGTTGGCTTAAGACCCTCAAAAAATATAAAAGTCGCTGAAGTACTTGCTGGTGGCCCCGAAAATCTGGGTTGTACACCAAAAGATTGTAGAAATTATATTTTGAAAAGTAGAAAACTTCATTTGCAAGAAGGGGACGCACAATCATTACTCGAGTTCTTTAGTGACATGCAGCAAAAAGATAGGGAATTTTACTACTCCGTAGATGTGGATAGTTTTGGTCGACTTCGTAATGTCGTATGGGTTCATTCACACTCTAAGGTTGCATATGAGGAGTTCCATGATGTAATATTCCTTGATACAACATACCTTGTAAACCGATACAATATGCCATTTGCTTTATTTGTTGTTGTCAATCAGCATAGGCAGTCCATACTCTTGGGATGTGCTCTTATGTCTAGTGAGAATATAACAAGTTACAAAATGATGCTCTCTTCATGGCTTAGGGCTCTAAACAATGTTTGTCCATTAGCTATCATGACTGCCAATGTGATAGTATTAAGGCTGCCATTAATGTATTGATTCCAAATACGGTATATAGATTTTGTATTTGGCACATATTCGCAAAGTTGCCTACGAAGTTAAGCAGAGTTTTTGATGGTAACATTGCAAAGGCACAATTTAAGGCTTTAGTCCTTGATAGCATTAATGTTGCTGAGTTTGAGAGAAGGTGGACTGATTATATTGCAAATTATAACTTAGATGGAAGGTGTTGATTTTATAAGATTTATTTGGAGAAGGAAAATTGGGTTCCTGTATACCTAAATGACCACTTTTTGGCAGGGATGTTGTCCACATAGAGAAGTGAAGGAATGCATGCTTTCTTTGATGGATTTATGTAACGACCCGACTGGTCGTTTTGAAAATTTAAGCTTCATTCGGTGGCGTAAGATCTTGAAAAGCTTCACATTGTGCATATTGACATGCGTGCGTGGTTGGATTCAATTACCGGACGATCCAGAGTCAAATTGGAAGGAAAAATTCAGTTTTGGAAGCTTAAGCGATGGAAGTTGACCGGAGGTTTGACTTTTGTGTAAACGGCCTCGGAATGAGTTTTGGGTGATGTCAAAAGCTTCGTATGGTGATTTTGGACTTAGGCGCGCGTCTGAAATTGGTTTTGGAAATCCGTAGAGTAATTTGAGGTAATTCGGCGAAAGTTAGAAAATGGAGTTGTTTGACCACAATTTACTTTTTGGGTTATCGAGGTCAGAATGCGATTCCAAGAGCTGGAGTAGCTCTATGGGATGTCAATTAGGACTTGTCTGCAAAATTCGGCGTCATTCCGGTTTGAATTGATAGGTTTCGGCACGACTTTTGATATTTGAGGATTCTGAAAATTCATAAATTCGATTCATGGAATGATTCGTCGTTTCGTCGTTGTTTGATGTGAATCGAGACCTCGAGCGAGTTTGTGATAGCTTATATGACTTGTTTGTGTGATAGACGGGGTCCCGGGGGCCTTGGATGTGTTTCGGATGGGTTTCGGGTAAATTTTTCTTCTATTATCCACTACTGATTCTTTCTTCTAGCGTTCTTCTATGTGATCGCATAGTCATAGACGCGATACCATAGTGTTGCCCTGACCCGCCCAGTCCTTCCTTCTCTGCGTTCGCATAGATACGTTCTCGATCGCGGAATTCCACTTTCTCCTTCTTCGTGTTCGCATCTACACCATCGCGTTCGCACAGTGGAAAATAGGGCTGACGGCAAGTGGCTTTTCCTTATTTGTGTTCGCGTAGGAGCCTCTGCGTTCGCGTAGCTTTCCTGTTCTTCTTCTCCGCGTTCGCATTTCCACTGTCGCGTTCGCCTTGCACAACTGGACAATAGTTATTTTTTCCCTTATATGCGATCGCATCTCTTCTTCTGCGATCGCATAACACCATTCTTGGCCACATGGGCGGATCCACCCTTATGGGTAGAGGTGGTATGGAACCCGCTCGGTTGGTAAAATTATCATATATTTATGTGTAAAAAAATTTAAACTAGGTTAAATATAAGATCCTGCCACGCCCATTCGCAAACTAGACAAAGGTGCCATGACTGGTAGACCTTTTTGAAAGCTTTTCTCGTGTGTAAAATTCAAGTTTGAATTTATTTTGAACCTTGTATGACTTACCCTTTTCGTTGTGCTTTTTATTTCTTTTCTCCCAATCATTTTTTTTGGCTACCTCCCAATTTCCTATTTGTCGTTTATTATTTTTATTTTTTCCTCTATTCTATTACTTTATCTATGATATTTAGCAAGAACACTCAAACAAGAGCCTCCAAAATTAATAAAACTTCATATTAAGCATTTTTCTTAATATCAAATCTTTTAGTTTCTTCTTTCAAAATTAAAAAAACTTGGGTCTTGATTTAGATTGAGATCAAAATTAATTTATAATTTTTTTTTAATAACATAAAAATTTGTGTTATTCTATGATTGGTAAATACATTTTAAATATCTTTAATAATAAATTATGATGAATATTTCGCAAGCATTAGATTTATGATTTTAAGTTTTGAGATCTTGTGGTTTATCTAATTCCGCATTTACTTATGGGGTATAATATATCTATGGAAGATGTATTTTTTTTCTTATTCTGATCGGTGAAGTTCTCTTATTAAAGATTTTATTTTACTTGTGCAAATTTATTTTTAGCATTCAAAAAAATGTAGCTCCCTAGTGAAAATATTGATTTTACTTGTATTATTAATAATAAAAGTGTGATTCCTTCTTTAAAATATTTATTGTATTTGCTTCTTAATGTGTGAGATGTAATTTTCATATGACAATAATAATATATATACCCAATGAAATTCCATAAGTAAAGTCTAAAAAATTGATGTAATTTTTATATTTGCAAATAAAGTGCTTATTAAATTGCGCAAATAAACTAAAAAATGAACGGGACAATCGTCCCGAACAAACTATATATTAGTCATTATTATAAGGTGTACATTAAAGAAAATTTTGGCACCCACCATCTTTAAATCCTAGATCTGCCTCTGCTTGGTCAGTAAATATTTTCCTCTACGCGAACACATCTACACTCACGCGATCACGATGCTTAAAAGTCAAGGCAGACAGAATATAATTCAAAATCGAGAGTTTCACCATTTTTATCATATTTTGACTTCTAGAGCTCGGCTGTTGGCGATTTTTGATAGATTTTTCACGAAATTCGATTGGGTAAGTGTTCTTCAACTAGAATTAAATATATTCCATAATTTTTATCTTTTGTTTTCATTATTTAGTTTGTGTTTTGAGTTGAGAAAATATTGGTTTTGAAAGAAAATTTCTAAAATGAAAAATCGTGATTTTAGGGATCAAATGGTATCGGAATTTGATAAATTTTGTATGGTTGAACTCGTATCGGAATGGGTATTAGGATTTTGTAAAATTTGACGGGTTCCGAGGTGCGGGTCCGGGGATCGACTTTTGGGTCGATTTTTATATTTTTGTAAAGATTGAAACTTTGATATCCGGAATAGTTCCTTACAAGTTTTATGTGTGTTTTGAAGTTGTTCTAGTTGATTTTGAGTCGTCCGGAAGTCTTTTTGCCCCATAAGTCCATTTTAGAGTATTGGATTGTCGTCTTCGAGGTAAGTATCTTGTCTAACCTTGTGTGGGGAAATTACCCCTTAGGATTTGAATTAGGGGTGTGCATTCGAATCGGTTTATCGATAAATCGAATCGATTATTTGTTATCGATTTATCGATTTCGATTCTGAATTTTTTTTTTATCGAGTTATCGATTTCGACTTCGATTTCGATTTTGTCCGCTTCCCTTATCGATTTTTTTTTTGTCGTGGTTTCCTTTACCCTAACTTATTATTTCCATTTTCCTCCACCCTTTTTATTATCTAATTTCCCCTACCCTATCACTTCCTTTCCTCTTCACGACTTCACACCGCTTCTGCCTCAAGATTTTCCCCTACGTCCCTACCTTCCTGCCCCTTTAGAGCTGAACTGTTGAAGCCTCAAATTTTCTTCACTCAAAATTCCTCCTTTCTCGGTACCTTCCACAGATCTGGTAATTCTCTATCTCCAAATGGGTTCTCTCAGTAAGTTGATTGTAATTTGGTAGAAGTTCTTTTGGTCAGTTAGGTAAGGAGCTGAAGAATAATTAGTCTACCTGAATTAAATCAATTAATCGTAGTATCATTTGGTATGATATATTAGTGATTAGTTATCTATCTCTATTAGCTATCCACTATTTATACATATTTTACACATAGTATACATATATTAAGTAAGGGTACTAAACATGACAACATCGCTTAGAGCCAGCAAATTTTCCTATTGGTGGAATCCCCCAAATTTTCTTATTGGTGTAATCGATAACCAAATCGATAAGCCCCAAAAATCGATAAACCGAAATCGCAAAAATCGAAACCTTATTGAAACGATAATGATAAGCATATGTACAAATCGATAAGTAATTATCGATAAGGGTCAAAATCGAATCGATAAATCGAATGCACAACCCTTATTTGAATCTTCTATGTTTATTGTAGTTCGTGTACGCGAGGTGACGAGTGTGTGATCAGACTTATTGTAGAAGGTTGACCTTATAGGGTTCTTAGATCCTTATATTCATCTTGTATGAAGTTGTTCTTGATACACTTGAGTTCTAAATTGCTAGTTGCACCCTTATATGCTTGGATTAGAGCTAATTGCTTTAGGATTCAAACTTACCGCCTACTTGACCCTGTGTTGACTTAACCAAAGATTTTACTTCTTTTATCTTCATGCTATATTTTTATAAACTACATGTAATTAATTGAATTGTTGAAAATCTCTCATAATTGCTCAACCTCATAAGGGATTTAGATAACTTATATCTTAGTCGACTTGTCCTTACTTGGAATTATTTGACATGTGTTGGCTTCTTATTTTTGACTTGAATTTTGTTGTTTGTTGATTTGTCTTGTTTTTCCATGGTCAAGTTGTTCTCTTTACATTTAGTATTCTTTACTGTGATTATTTGTGAACGATGTTCTGTTGTTTCTTTGTGAATTGAAGTTCTTGTATTGATTTATTCGCCGTACCTTGTGTCATTTTCATGGTTGCTTTGTATTTGATGTGGTGATGTACGAGTTTACTGCCGTGCTATAATTGTTGTCTTTTTTTGTTGTATTGCATATAAAATTGGGGCTACAGACGTATTCTGGGAGATCTCCCATGTACTGCATATTTACTTTGGGACTACAGACGTATTCCGAGAGATCCCCAGGTATTGCATATTTAAATTGGGGACTACAAACGTATTCTGAGAGATCCCTCCCATGTACTGCATATTACTTTGGGACTACAGACGTATTCGGGGAGATCCCCCTGTACTGCATATTTACTTTGGGACTGCATACGTATTCCGGTAGATCCCCCAGCACTGCATATTCTTTTGGGACTACTGACGTATTCCGGGAGATCCTCTGTATTTTGTGATAAATTCGAAATTATGGGACGGGTCCCGGTAGATTTTTATCAAAGGAATTATGTTGAAAGGCAATTACTTGGAAAGTATAATTGAAAATATTTATCGTGAATAAAACTATGTTTGAAGGACATTCCTTTGGAAAGGTATATTTGAAAATTATTTATCCTGAATAAAACTATGTTTGAAGGACACTCCTTTGGAAAACTATATTTGAAAAATGTTTATGTTGAAGAAAACTATGCCTGAAGGACATTCTCTTTGAAAAAGTATATTCGAAAAACTTTTATCTTGAAGAAAACTATATTTGAGAGACATCTCTTGGGAAAAAATATATTGCAAAAGAATCTTTCTTAAAAAAGACATTACCTTAAAGCTTTCAATATAAAAACTTGCGGGTGAAAGTTTACACTCGAAGATATTTGACCATTTTATTGGCATTTTGTGGCTAAGGCCTGATGTAGGGACTAATGCAGTGCTGAGTTACTACTTGCTCTTATTGTGTTGTGATTTTCGAACTTGGGTTGTGCTCCCGTCTATCCTTATGTGTATTATTATGATGTTCGGTCGTTATCTGTTGCATTTCCTTCCGCATTGTAGTTGTTATGTTGTTAACTATATTGTGTAGTCATTAGATAGATGCCATATCCTGTCATTCCTATATTTATGCATGTTCAATTTATTAGACCAGTGGGTGTCTTGACTAGTCCTTGTCACTACTTCACTGAGGTTAGTCTTGATACTTACTAGGCACCGCCGTGGTGTGCTCATTCTACACTTCTGCATATTTTTGTGCAGATCCAGGTATTGATCGTTAGTAGCTGTGCGGACTCTTGCCGAGGAGACTCAAGGTAACTTGTTGCTGCATTCGCAGGCTTCGAAAATTATATAACTGTCTATATAATTTTATTCATTAACGTCATATGTATGACCTTATTTATATAATAGTAGATATATAATTATATACATATATTTTTTGGTTAATATTAATTATAATAAAAAAATCATGATTATATTTTAGGACTAATGTGTTCTAGCTTCTTTATTAGGAGGGAAAACAAGATGACATTTTTTGGACTAAAATTTTAAATACAATTTTCGGAATGAAACAAAGGGAAAAGTAAAAATATGATTGGAGGGAAATTGAAAGTTTTTACTCTTTATATATCTCTTAACCACAATAACAACATCTCCAACTCTCTAAACAAAATAGATACTCTAAACATGAATGCTAACAGATGGATTGAACAAGAATTCTATCTATGGTTTCATATGAAAGTGCCCAAGTCGTACATTAAGCGTGATTATCTGGTAATTTTATTTTCGTTAAATTTTCATGATTTGTTAACTATTGATTATCCCAACTAACAATGAACCCTAAACCATATCTTTACATTATGTTCTTGCAGTTTCTTCCAAAGAGTATATGTGTCTATCTTCCTCCTATTTCGGTTAAAATAATGCTTCGATGTAATAGGAAGGAATGGGTTGTGACTCTAACAAGTGGTGTTCAGAGAAGACTCGTCAATGGGTGGAAATAATTTTTTATCGACAATAATATGAAGAAAGGGAATGTTCTTCTCTCTGAACTAGTTCAGGCTACATCATGGGTTGTGATCTTCTCCGTTGAAGAGCTAGGATTAACTAATGCTTAGCTTGATAATTTCTTCTCTTTAGTTATATGTAATGACTTCAAATGGATCAAAGTAATGGATTAATATGATTTTTCTTTATAACATTATTTGTCTTTTTTCCATTTATTATTATTATATTTATTTATTTAAAGAAGACTACTTGTTTAAAACCAAAACGGAAAATTAAAACCTAAACCTATACCTAAACGAACCTAAACCAAAAGAGAACCTAAACCTAAACAAGGATCAAATAGTCTTACATGGATTACTCTAGTCTTCTAAGGTTAACACTATGAGATAAAACCTATGAAGTTCACTGCTACTATATGGCAGAATTTTTTTTAAAAAAAAATCCAACATCCGTGAAGTGCATGCCACTATATGGAAGATTTTTTTTAAAAAAAAAATATTCCAAAATCTGTATAGGTGGATGAATAAAGACAAGCTTCCCTAATTAATTGTACTCATGGAGGAGAATAATGGTTGCATAGAGGAGTGTAATATTGCATAGAGGGGTGAAATTGACTACTAGAAAGTGTAATGGTTGCATGAAGGAGCGGAAGGGGCTACTGGGAAGTGTAATGGATGCATGGAGGAGCGGAAGGGGCTGCTAGTATGTGTAATGTCCGCACTGGGAACTGTAATGGTTGCATAGGATCTCTACAAAGAGACTTTAAGTCCTACCGGGAAGTGGAATAGCTATTATAATTGAGAGATTATAATTCTCCCTATATATTTAAATATGCTAGACCTACATAAAACAACTGAAACTACTACTACATCAAAGCATAACGATGGATAGGACTCCGACCAAGAAAGCTGTTGAACAATCACTCCATGGTTCACCCGTTAATCATAATATTTTGTACCAAGATCTTAAGCGTGAATTTACTAAGCTGAAGCGTGAGGTTAATGAATTGATTGAGAAGGTGGTTCGTGATTCAAGCATGGATTACCTAAAAGGTGTGATGTTGGAAGAGCATCCTCTAACTTCTCTCTATACTATGCTTGACGATATGCCCACACCATCCGTCCAGAATGGAACTAAAAGCAATTCTATCGTTGTTATCACTAGTAATACCGAATCCGCCTCCAAGACCTCAAAGTCTCTTTCTGTGAACCAGAATATTGAGTAGTCCATTCATTATGAAGTTTTATCTCAAGTTGTCTTTTTTGCTTGGTTACATGTTTTTCATCTATGAAGTTGTCTACCCCTTATGGTAATATTTTTATTTAACTTGTTATGTTTTAGTGATGATTATCATGAAATCTCATATTAATAAATGAAATTATTATGTTTTGAATCTTTTTTGTTTTTACTTAATGATCGTTTGATTCAAGTAAACAAAACAGTCCTATTGTCTTCAATATTGCAACTGTTCATTTCATGTCTAATGAAATGAAAGTACTAATAGTAACATTTGTAAAGATTAATTAAGTCCTCTAAGATTGGTCAATTTTTCCCCCCAAATTAATATAGCACATTGAACTCACGACACCAACCTTGGACAATAGGAAAATGTATTGTCAATAAATATGAAGATAGTTGAGTGGTTGAAGATGCAAAATATAGCAAATACTGAACTTATGAAGATAGTTGACGAGTACTTGAAGATATATAGTTGAGTATCATGAATCAAAGTAGTACGAATTAAAACAAGTGAAAAATGATAACACTTTGGCACTTACAAGGTTCCAACAATATACAAATTAAAACATTCAGTTTATTTCATAATATTTTTTTAAAAAAATTTAATAGACACATTTTATTTCATTCCAACAGGGAGTACAAATTTTAAAACTGATTGGCATCCTAAGCACTTTGTTCTACAGAGGTTGAATGCGGCAGCCAGTAACACATCAAACTAAACAATTAAACTGATAATAACCAAACTAAACAATAATCAAACTGAACAATCCAACAAAATACTCTTATCAAAAATCAAATGAACAATTTTTTGAAATCTTCATCCCTACAAACATTTCAACTAACAACACAGATGACATAACACTTGCTCCATTGTCACCTTCAACCCCAACATCACTTTCATCAACAAAATAACTTGAAGATTATTTTTCACTGGCAACATTTTCTTTTTGGAACTCGGTGAATGCTGCTACTGCTTCATCATAAGATTTATAAGACTTGAAGATGCTTCCTTTGAAAACTATAACCACAGGAGACCAAGAATTGTATAATCCGGGCCTTTTACCACGAAATACCACATACACCTTCGACGATGCCGATATATTATCAGCTTGAGATCCATTCCTAAACTCGTGGAACGCTGCTATTGCTTCATCATATGTTTTGAAGGCCTTGAAGATGCTGCCCTTGACACCAATAACCATAAAAGCACATTGATGCCAAGAGTTATACAATTCAGGCCTCTTACCACGAAGTACTACATAAACGTTTGAAGCAGTATTCCTCTCCCCGTGGTCCATTCTTTAATCTAACACTAAGAAACATAAAAGATGAAGAAGGAGAAAACAAATTAAAGATAGAAATTAAATTGGGCTGGAAAAGGGTTAATAGTTGCGACTCTAATAGTTGAAGCACTCTATATTTAAGTGTTTGGGTTAGAAAGTAATACAATATTATTTTAGTAATACAGTAATATAGAAACTATAATACAGTAGTTTAATCGTATTTTTTTTTAGTATATTATGCTTATATTTTTGTGTATTTCGTTTAATTGGTATAGTATATGTATATGAGTATAAATTGCTTTATCAAAAATAGTGTAGCATGCATGTGTAAATGTGAAAGGAGCATGGAGAATGTAAGATCATTAAACTAATGAGAGAGAATTGCAGGGAAACAATAAAGGGAAAACAAAAAATGCTAAAGGTTATATCTAGAAAACGAAAATACCTAAATATCGACTATGCCCTCAAAAGCCGTGGAAAATTGCCATAATACCCCCCCATTCTGGACATTTGGTCCAGAACGAGCGTTGACAAATATATTTTCCGGTAGATATAACCTCTCACATCAATGCTACTAATCCAATTGGACTTGTCAGGAGTACGAGTTATTTTATTTCCGTCTACAAACCAATTTACATTATTATCTTTCGCATAACCTATCTTTGAACCAAATGACCTCTAAATATATAGTGGTGATATAGTAGTTTATAGAAGCCTATGAGAAAGTTACTACGCTATAAATTTAAAAGTTTAGGATTTGTTGATTCATCCCCCAATTTTCCTCAATGGTTGATTTTGACACTTATATTATAGCCAACGATCCATAAACAAAGAAGGTTATTTTGATTTATAAAGCTTACATAAGAGAAAGTGGAAGGTGTTATCAGGACAATAAAAGTGGTGAAATCATAAAACACTATTATAGCCAAAATTAAAAATTCAAATTATGTTAAAGGTATATGTCCTAGAACATAACTTATAAGTATATTTAAAGGATTGAAATTTATATTGGAATATAGGTACTTATAGTTTGAAGTTTAAATATAGGGTGTAAAATGTAACATTTAAAATTAAAATTAGAGTTTAAAATTTAAACATCAACGTTTAAGGCTTATCATTAGAATGCAGGACTTTGACTTTTGCATTTTTATTTTGTTGAGGGGGATAATTTAGGGGTTGGGTTGAGTTTTTTGCCCCTTTTATGTGTTCTTACACTTGTTCATTTAAAGTTTTGTTATAGGCATCTGATAATAATTAATGCTGGGTTAGCTGCTATTTATATAGGAAAGAAGTACGGCAAAACACTCTTTCGCATAATTTTTGGGTCCAAAAAAAATATTTTTCCTTTGTGCCAATGTACACATACCTATGATTGTTAACTATTTGATGTCACCATTGATATCTAGTGCTTTACTTGAACAAAGTATTCTACAGAAAACTTGCGAGCATTACCAATACGTATAGAATTAGAAAATGATCGACTTCACTGTGATTGTGCACGGGCAACCATCACTAAAAGTTATATAATTATGTCTTCTAGACGCTTCAGATGTGTTTATGAAAATAATATGGAGATTTTATATATTCTGATGAAATTTTATTTTAGATGTGTTTTTATAAGTTAATTTCTAATGGTGGAGGGGGAAAAAATTTTAGTTGCGGAAAAAATAGAAGGGAGGGGTAAGATGGGTTAGGGGCGTTGAGGTGTCAAGCCATGTGATATCCACCTCATCAAATGCTAGTGTCACGTAGGATTGGATGTCTATTTTGGACAAATTTCACGAAAAAATGGTATATTTGAACCAATAGTACAACGACAGGGGTATATATGGATTCAAAATATAACGAGGGATATGTTTAAATATTTTTTGATAATATATGAATATATTTAGCTCTTTTTCGTATATTTTATGTGTAACAAATATTTTTCGCAAAAACATACTTGTCATTAACATATTTTTCCCATAAATTTGTGAATGTTATCTTTATTTATAACATAAATCTATTCCTATACAATAAATGAGGATAACCAGGCCACTCATGATCAACAAGTCTGTCTGGCCCGGGGATAAAATTGTAATTTGGTATTACAACCCAACACGTGGAGCCAACCTTGACAACTGCTAAGTCACCGTCTGGTTTCTCTTCCTTCTAGGCTCAAAAAGCTCCATCTGTGAACACCTCTTCTCTCATGCCTCTGATGTAAAAGTTTCTGTTTGCTTCCTGATTCAAAGATTCAGAAATTACATTTTTGATCTTACCTGATTTCTTTGAAAATTAACTCAAATTATTTTCTTGTGTTTCTCTATGCCTTCCTTTTACAGTTACTACTCACAATTGGTGCCTATTTGCTTTACCTATGCTGCCAATTATCCTCTACTTTATTTTCTTCGAAAATCGTCTATAGAGTTTTTACATTCTCCCCCATTTTATTCGCTTTACCTATGCTGCTATGTATTTGTGTATTCCCCTGAGTAGCAAGGGGATTCCTGCAAAGAAAGTGTAACATGTTAATAAATTTTGTTCTCTAGGCGTTTGAGAAAATTCTTCAATCAGGTTTTTTATAAGATTTCTTATGCATGCTCTTGGCTTTTGTCTCGGGTTTCATCCATTGGTTGCATTTTGAGTAAGGGCTGCCATGTACTTTTTTAGTCTGTAATTTTCAAAATTTTCTTTTTACTGAAGTCTTTTTGGTTTCTTTCGCTTAGTTAGACTGTTGGTTGTGCCTCTATATCTTGGTGTTTCACGCTGCATCATTTTAATTTCTGACATATCATATGATTATTTTATTCCCATTTTGAGACCTTTCTTGAGGTTATTTAAAGATGCTAAAAGAAATTAAGGAGAAGAGGTTGTAGCTATACAAAGACAACTCTGTTGACGAAAGAAAGTAAGTTCACTTTTTCTCCTTTACGCTTAATTTCTCAGTTTTACAATCTAAAGTTCTAATCTTTGTGCATTCTCCTTCAAAAGACTTTCTTTTCTCTTATCTTGCAATTTCTTTGGTTTATCATTTAGTTTTACACATCCGATTAAAAAACGTCTATTTGCTGGTAATAATCTTTGGGATTTTAATAAATCACACAGTTTTATACTTGATTGTCGTGAAAATGGTTAACTGCATTGAGTTGTGTTCTAGTTGAATTTCCAGAATAGTACTGCCGCTGATCTTTTTTAGTTTGTTATTTCTCTGTATTTGTAAAACAATTCTGGAAATAATAAAATAAATAAAATAAATAAACAGAAATGTAAACGCAATGAAATTAATCCGAGCCCACTGAATTCACAGTGTTTCCTTAAGGAATTTAATCCCCTCCTAGTACCCAAGGTTATGGATTATTTCCTCCCAGGATAGAACGAATTTCACACTGGTGTAGTGGTACTTCAAACCCCAGTGTTTCAGCGAACTCAAAGTTCGGTAGCAAATCACACTTACTTGCTTTCTTTGAAGATGAATGTATGCAGAAAGAAGGAGGAGAACTCAGAAATTAGTATGTAAAATCTGAGAGAATGGACTTGTATTTATAGCCAAAGTTGGGTTGAAATCAGAAGAGGTGCAACTCTCCATAATGGCTGTTTTTGCAAAAACGCCCATAAAGTAAATGCCATGACATAATTGGCTATTTACTCAATAATAAAGAGAGAAAATTGAAGGGTAGTTAATTTTCTGTTACAAAACAGAAAACTAAATTCTGGATAATAACTGAAATGGATTTAATATTAATATTTATTTTAATATTAATATTTTGTTATTAAAATAAATATTTAATAACATTTCTGTTAATATTTACTATTAACAAATAAATTTGGTCCAAAAAAATAATCTCTCGATCGATCATTTGACCAAATCCGAATCCGAATCCGAATCCGAGGCCGAATCCGAATCCGAGGCCGAGGCCGAAGCCGAGCGAGCGACGACGACGACGGCGCGAGGCTTGCTTTCTTCTCAACTCTTTATTAGCTAGAAGAAGAGCAATTTCTTATATACCCATCAAAANGCCGAGGCCGAGGCCGAGCCGAGCGAGCGACGACGACGACGGCGCGAGGCTTGCTTTCTTCTCAACTCTTTATTAGCTAGAAGAAGAGCAATTTCTTATATACCCATCAAAAGTCTTTTCCTCTTCCTATGTGGGACAATTAAGGAGGGAAACTCAAATATTACTCAAATATTTTATTTTCCCCTCCATTTCCCATTCACCCATTTTAAGCATTAATATATCATTAATTACTTAAAATCCCAACATAGTTGTCCTAAAGTATTGCCCGAAAATTATCCAATCTCATTAACTAATAATGGTATTTGACTGAAACTGAAATAAGGGTGAATTTGAAAAAAATAATTAATGTCTTCTGATTACCAAGTATGACATGTTACTGAAAATTTTAACCATATCGACTCTACATAACCAATGCTTCTCTAATGTACTCTCCTCAAATATTATTCACACATACTTTTGCTATGCTATATTTATTGCTGAAATTCTCATATTCTGTTATGCATGTATGAATACTTTGGACATTCAGAAGTGGAAATTTGTCAGCGACATGTGAGCCTTCACATCTATTGAAGTTAGTTTTTACTACATAGTTCTACTGATCACATGTGAGTGGTTGATCGAAAGATTATAGCAATATTCACTACCCCTGAAATATCAGCAGAGGTTAGTGATTGAAGAAATCCGTACTATTTTCTTTTCATCATTGGTTATATATAAACATGTTCAGTACCAAATAACAGTTTATAAAACATGTTAATTTAGGAGATGATGTATCAATCCACTTCTTGATGTGTATATTTACTGGGTTTTTTTCCCCTGAATGGCTTATATATTGAGAAATATTTGGATAAGATAAATGATGAGGTGATATGACTGGTCTAAGTGTAGGCTTGGATCTTTAGAACTAAAAGAATTGAAGTATCAATTTTAGCTTCTTTTTTTTTTTGTATGGCTTTAATAATATTAAGATTACCAGGAAATAATTGAAGAGATGGGCAAGTCGACATGGAAGATTAGAAATGGAGCTAAATTTATAGAAAGTAAAAATTAATAAAGACTTGAAAGTGATTGGATAAGGGTCAGTGCCTAGGCAGATGTAGCTTTTCGGCAACGGATTCATCTGAACGCGTAATTTTCGACACGGATAACAACAAACATCAGATTGAACCATATTTTTAATCGTATAATTAGTTCAGTATAAAGCAGCATAAAGTTGAACCTATTAAATTTCAATCTTGGATCTGGCTATGGTCGGTGCTCCCCTCCTTTTCTTTTACAATACACTCTTCACAGATCATAACGTCATATACCCATTTGTGAACAAAAAGAACCCCGTTATATTGCGTGTAAGCCGAAGACCCAATTGTAGGATTACGTGTGCGGGAAAGGCGTTAAAGAATAGATTTGTCTCTCATTGATTCTATTAGAATTTTCAAAGTAGTTCATAATATTTTTGGCTGCTTCGCGTTCCTTTAACAAGATTACATGTGGGGGAAGATGTTAAAAGAATATACTTTTCTCATTTCACTTATACCATTTAAGTTTTTGAATCTGTGAGGGTCTCCCCTCATCCCCCTCTCTGCAGGGGAATCTCCACTCACTGCTTCCCCTAATATCCTCCCTTTACCATATCATGGGGGTTTACCGGAGATCCCAGTCGGAAAGGCTGCTATACCATACCTTTTGACTTAACTCTACTCTAGTAGTCACTAGACTCACTATAGTAGTCCGTCTGGCTGCTCTTGCTGAAATCATTACTCTTAATTCTCCCGTGCTCTAGCAAATTATATTGTCAAACACGATCCTTTGAGAAGGAAAAATAAGCAAGCAATGAGGCATTAATCTAACAGATTAGAAATTTAAGGTCTCAACACACTATTGTTTAAGGTAATTAAGTAATAGTAACGTGTTGGGGGATTTTAGTAGCTTAATTCGTTGACTATCAGAATTTCACCTTGTTAGTAAATGTTCAATTCTCCATCATGTAAACTCCTTTGTATCATTGGAATGGATGACCACCATTTTAGTATCGTATTATCATAATGCATCGCAAACAATTGCAAATAAATGATTTTACCTTCTATTCGCAACATTTATCTTTTGTTCTTCTAAGTTGAGAATTTCGCCCCGTAATTGTTATGTCTAACCATTGCAGTTCATGTGAAGCTTGACATATTAATTGCCTGAACTGTTATGCAATTGGAAATTGATAATACATTAATATAAAATGAAGAAAGTATCACCAAATGAAAGGATCTCATAAATATCAAACCACACATTGCTTGGATAATTTAGGTTACATTTGGAAACAATTGCAAAAACATTTAACATTCAACAATTATTGAGCCCGTGCTTAGCACGAGCAGCACCCCACTAATATAATGATAAAGATGTATAAGTATGTCGTCACTCGATAACTCTTTGATGAAATCACTAAAGTAGCCTGATCTAATTCCCCTTTCCCAAATAAGAGAGGACAGAAAGGATAAAAAAGGTGAAAAAACAATACATAATAAAAGGAAAATAAATGAAAATAGATGATTTGTTATAAATAGAACTCTATTTAGAGTGAATGTTTATTTTTTAAAGAGTTTTACTTTGTGGCTAAGTCATTTTTCCCTATAAATAGAGGGGTCTTAGCCCATTGTAAATCATCCCAAAATTCAATAAGAATTTTTCCTCTCTTTCTCTGCAATATTGTTCTTGTTCTTTATTGTTTCATAACACGTTATCATCACGAGACTCTACCGTCTCAAGAAGCTCTTTGAGAAGATTAAGGTATGACTTTTCTCCTCTCCTTTTCTTTTAATTATGACTGACATTATGAAAAGAAAGTTCGTTGCCCTTGAAATTTCGGGCAAGAACTATATGACATGGGTGTTGGATGCTGAAATCCATTTAGATGCAATGGGTCTTGGAGACGCCATTAAAGATAAAAATAAAGCATCTACCCAAGACTGTGCTAAGGCCTTGATTTTCTTGCGCCATCACCTTGATGAAGGGTTGAAAATAGAATATCTCACAGTCAAAGATCCACTTGTTTTGTGGAATGGCTTAAAAGAAAGATATGACAACTTAAAGTTGGTCACTCTTCCACAAGCACGATATGATTGGGCTCATCTGAGGCTCCAAGACTTTAAGTCTGTTTCTGAATATAATTCTGCAATGTTCAGAATTACTTCTAAATTGAAACTCTGTGGAGATACTATCACTGATTATGATATGCTTGAAAAAACGTTTACAACGTTTCATGCTTCCAATATGGTCTTGCAACAGCAATACCGAGAGAAAGGTTTCAAGAAGTACTCAGAGTTCATTTCTTTTCTCCTTGTGGCTGAGCGAAATAATGACTTGCTCGTGAGAAATCACGAAAATCGACCCACTAGGTCTACACCATTGCCTGAAGTGAATGAAATGTATTCTCATTATGCCAAACGTGAGAAAGGTCGTGGCCCTATTAATGGCCGTGGTCGTGGACAAAGAAGAAATTTTTCTGGTATTAATCACCCCCCAAAGAAAAATAACCACCAAAAGTGGAAAGGGAAATATGAGAAGCCAAAGGCAAATGGTTCAGAGACTGAATGTCATCGTTGCGGTGGAAAAGTCTATTGGGCAAAAATTTGTCGTGTACCAAGACATTTGGTTGAGCTTTATCAAGCAGCTCTAGAGAATTAAGGCCCTGAAGCTAATTTTGTCTATGACAATGAATTTGACATCACCCACTTAGATGTGGCAGACTTCTTTGAGCGCCCTGGTGGAAAAATAGACCACTTGATTGGTGATGGATCCGTGGTTAAAGATGATTAAGTAGTTTAATTTTCATTTTTGCCTATTCGTAGTAATTAATGAATAAACATCATGTAATTATATTTCTTTACATGAGTAGTAGTCATTAGTATCGATTAGTATTGTTTATTTTATGAAATAGCTTTAGTTCGTTTTGATTAAATAAATTCTATTTATAATAAATTTCGATTAACAAAAATGACAATACTTTTTAATACAGAAAGACTCCTGTCATATTCATTA